>JADDOH010024910.1:0-49377 GCA_016648135.1 Agrypnia vestita | reverse complement strand
GATCTACCTATATCTGGATCTGTATACGGTCATTCGTGTTTCTTTCGCACGCTGATACTAGCGGCACCTATTTATACTCCGCACGAGATGGATACACGTGAACCCGCGCGCCGAGCGTGTGTTGGTGGGCCCCGGGTACGTCTCCGCCCGTGTGGGTGCCACTGTTACGTACACACTACACATAGAAATGGAAACTGAGAGTCTTCCGATTTTCGCCCACTCAAATATTTTCTTTTTAGGAATTTACGAAAATTCACCTCGGTTGAGCGTGCTTTATCGTTCTACAGATTTATCGCTTTATATTTTGATTAAAAACAAAACTAATATTACTACATTCTATATACAATGTTTACAAACGTGGTTAGCGATGGGCGATTTCGTTTATTCAAGTGCGTTTATTCATTTGCCCACCAAAACATTTCGCGGGCGAGGGGGAGGGGAGTTTCATACATTCACAGCGCATGAAAAATTAATTTACGCAACTGAATTGGTCAAAGTGAAGTGAACAGTTTATTCTTTCGCAACAGTTCATAATGAACGAACCATTTCCAAAAAGAAATCACGGATTGTCTCTAAATACGCTCAATATTCTTAGATAGGTAAATAAATGAAATCATATTTTATTTATACTCCCTTAGAAAGATGCAAAAAGTTTTCTTTTTTTGGTCATCCGACAGGACATAATTACTTGGTAAGATACACAATACAGAGAAAATAGCTATATGCCTTACACAATTAAAGGAAGACACAGATAAGGCAATTATAGACAAATTGATATGAATGATTGATGACCGATAAAACAATTTTACAGATTCATTTAACGGATTGTTCTAAAATTAACTTCAACATAAAAGGGTTCTTAATGTATATAATGCACATGGTCAGGGAGAGGGACGAGTTTGTAATATCTGCCTCACGTATGACGATACTCTTCATATTTGATATTAAAAATATCTATCGAATTCAAGAGGTAATTATAATCTGAGCAATATACGTGTAGGATGGGAGAGGATTTTTTATAATTGGTATAAGTTAGAAGGGAAAAGAGGTGCATCTGTCTGGTAGATCGGGGTGGGACGTGGAAGGATAGCATGCTGGTGATTTCAAGGGAAGGTTATGAATAATTTAGAAGACAATGGATCGATCTAACAATATTCGCCTGCTTTTAAATATTGGTATCACCAAAAAATTATAGGTTTGTAAGATTTTTTCTTTCACGGTTATCTTGTATATTTCAAAAAATGTAAGAAAAAAGTTCTTAGGCTTTTTCTTCTCACTATAAACGTTGAATAAACCAAGTTTCATGCTCAAGAAAAACAATTGGTATTGGTATTTGGTTGGTTGGTATCACATTGGTATTTGATGCGATTTATGCTTTTTAAGTGCACATTAAATCGGCACAATGAATGAAGAAAAATAATAGAACTAATCTTCTCGGTTGGATGGCACACAACACTGCCGCTTTAGCGGGATCACTATCCGTCACATTTATGTTTTTCTTGGCATTTATAATCGATCTGACAGAATGTGTCAAATTCCGGAAAGCTCGCTTTTCTTCACTCTAGCGGAACGTTCTAGAGACGAGTCGCGGTGCAGATTCACACTTCGACGGCGCGAGACGGAAACCCTCCACTCCGAGTCTTTCCGATGAGCGTTATCCATCCTGGTGTCCAACACTGGCAATACCGGTATTTTTTTTTATCTTCACGGTGGAAAATAAATTAAAAATAAAAGGCTTCCTTTTGTTCTAGGACCATTTCAAAAGGGGCTTCTTCCGCGTATCAAACAAAAGACACTTGAAACGATTTTTCAATGATTTGAAGAACATTCTTGTGACCAGAGAATACTTTAAAATTAGACTGCATGTAATTTTACATTGAAGAGTTTTATCAGTGCAACAGTTTTGTAAACGTAATACTTATCAGTATGATATGGCAGTTAGTTTGTGGTGCAACATAATTATTTTAATGTACACGAAACTTAACTTACTTACTAACTGACTACTTATTTTGTCACTACTATAGTTTCGAGAGGATTAGTCTCTCTGATCATCAGGTTTAATTAGAATATCATTATTAGTTATTCTCTCAAAACTATTCAATAAAAATAACTCATATTTTTAGTGTAAGTTAAAGTAACTTATTCAAATGAAATAAAACTCCGCATTAGTAATTTTAATTACGAATTAACGTTAGATTAGTTTTACGCGGTTCTGAAGAAATAGCGGTTGCTCTGAAAATCAATTTTATCATTATTTTAACATTTTTCACAATTTTAACATTTTTCCTTTAGTTTTTTTTATAATTAAGGCATACGACCTCAATTTTAGCGCTAGCCACAAATGGATAAATTCTCATACCTTTGCGGACAGCAAATAACTCCGCCATTTTGAAAATTTCAAAATAATGTTTCAATTACAAATATTAACCCTCCGTGTACGAGGTGGGGTATGACACACCCCAGTTATTGAAAAATCGTAATTTATACGTAAACAATAAAGGCGCGCGAGTTCGTTTTCTCAATAGCTTCAAATGCGACGTTGCCGTCCCTATCAGTGCTGTCAATTCAGTCGAAAGTCTGACTCCAAGCGAGTTACATGCTAATAAAGCGCGCCCGCGTATCACACACCCCGCCTCGTACGGCGCGTGGCTCAAGAGGTACACTTATTTTTTTTGTTTTTAATTTGTTTTATACTTATTTATGTATTTAATGTTAAAATATTTTAGATAATAACTTCATTAAAAAATGCCTCAGTTAAAGAAATCTGACATTTTAAGAGCACTTTAAGGAGAAAATGACGAGTTTGACTGTGAATGGACGCACAACAGTCTGATAATGATTCTGATCATATGAGCTTACAAAGCGACACAGGCAGTGTGGTGAATGCTGATATGCTATCTTCTGATTCGGAAAATGACGATACACCACTATAAGAGTTTTATGCAGGTATAGACGGGGTTACAAAATGGTAAAAAATCCATACAGAGAAGCATGATTCGCACCAGAGCTGAAAATATTATTACCCGGTAATGGCATTGAAAGAAACAAAACTTACTTGGAAGGAAAATTTATTGGTTTATCTTAAGTTAAAGATCACCTGAATGCAAGAAGACAAAACTAAAGGCTTCCTAGAGAACTACGATACACCTGAATACAAGAACAAGTAGAAAGATATTTTGAAAAACCTTCTGAAAATCTACAAAGACCACCGGCAAAAAACCTAATACAATGCAGAGATGTACAATGTGTCCTAAAAAAGATAGAAAGGCTAACTACAGCTGTAAAAAACATTACACGCTGATATGTTTGGAGCACGCGGATTTTTTTTTGTCAAGATTACGGTAACTTTGACACTAATGAACTCAACTAAAATTTATTTTGTTATATTATTTTCTCATTAGTTTATGAGCAGATATTGTAGTCTAATAAATTGAAAATACTGTGATTGTAACATGTGCTATTTGATTTTAGATCTTAAGTTTTTAGTCTATTATCATTTAAAATTACATAAAAATATTAATTGAACCCATTCATTATTGGTTATTATTATACATTTTCTATAAATAACTTACAAATAAGTTTTATTTGTTTATTTTACTTAGATTTATTTTCTGGGCATGTCAAAAGGTACAGATACACATGCCACTTAGTGGCATGCTCATAAATCAACCGGCGGTTGTATGGCTAGTGGCATGCTCGTTACTAGCAATGTGCGTACACACATGCCACTAATAAGCAAGGCCTAGAGAAGGTCGATACTGCGCATGCTGACGTGCCACTAAATAAGCATGTGTATCTGAGGCTAAACCCCACCTCGTATGGGATGGGAGATTTGGTTACCTCGTATACCATATAGCATACCATACCTATATAGCAATTTATACCGTAAACAATGATAACAAAACGATTTTTTTATTTACAAGAGTTACGTCAAAAAAACAATTTTGTGCCTTAAATGGTTGTGTAGCGCCTTAAAGCAGGAGTTTTTTTTTTCGGTCTCTGTAATCGAGCTGAGCTTGCATCTTAGTCCCCATACGTGAACATATATATTCACCCTCCCACCGTCGCGCAGCTTCTATTACAGAGTACGTATTCTGAACCCGCCTTTACAAACATACCTCGGAGCAGAGGCCGGCGATATGTATAATACTTCGGCGTGTATGCAAATGAGAGACACCCAGATCTCTTCAAGGCGATAAATCTCCGACACGTTGTACGTAATACTTGTACGCTATTATTTGTTTCCTCAAATATTATTGTCGAAAAATAACGTGGAATATACCATTTCAACGATAAAAATTCGCGTTTGAGAATTTAAGATTTGCATACAACAATTTATTACGTCGTCCAACAATCCTTCGCGTCATGTTTGGTGGCTTTTTTTTGTGTGTATTTTGACGGTTAATTAATTAAACAGTCTTGAGGATAAGACGAACGTTTTTTTTTGATAAACAAATATGATGTACGCGCTACTTTTTGTTTCGTTTTATTAGAGATCCATATGGTATAGTAATGGGAAAGGAGATTACGTACAGAATTTCTCGTATTATGTTAATGATGACAATAACATCGAACCCTCTAGGACCTTCCACTATATTCTGGAACACACTACCGAACTCTGGAAGTAGCTACAGGATTCGAAGAACACCTGGAAAAGCGTAGAGGCGGCGGGGACCTTCTCCTAAACACTAGTAAAATCTAGGAGGTTCGATAACCCAGTTTTTGGATATAAATATCGCGGACCTAGGCCGCCGCAGTTGCCGTTGAGTGCGAAATCGGTGTGAGGTACGCGCGAGCCGCGAGACGACGCCCAGTGTAGCCAGTCGTGAATTGCGAAGTTATAAATAAAGCGAATAATCGAGCGAAGTACCCAATCGGCGAAATAAATCGGAGCGATTAGTACGTGCGAAACTGGATGGAATGTTCTAGCGAATGTTCCATACGTATTACCCAACGATAATAAAGTATAAAATTACTATTGATATACTGCGAAATATTATAATTTTAAGAATAGCTTTAAGTGACTTAGAACATTGAATACTTAATAATTAATTAATCATTAATTAATAAACCGCTAATTAATTCATTGATGAATGTTGCATTGTGTAGAGTGATCACTTAAGCCATCTCATACAGATTGTAAGCCCTGAGCTATCGTATAAGTGACTTCCATCCACTTTTCTCACATATAAATTAGCTTCGTCTCTGTGAGACTTCTAAAATATCTTCTATCCTTAATTAATTAATCATCCCTCTGGGGACGAAATCCAATAACCGTGTTCCTAGAACATACTTTTATATAAAATATATTTTATTTTACATTGTTAATGTGTATGCTTTAATGTCTGTTTTACTATGTATTGATAATAGGTCTTTTAAAAATAAAATAAAATGTATCTAATAATGCAATTTATTAATGATTTATTTCCTTTTCTTTTTAGGTAAGCGTTCTTCAAATGGTGTCTACCAGCATTATTCTTCACAGTAGAGGGACGGCTTCGAGGTAAAAAATAATGTATTAATTGAACGTTGAGATAAAGGCAGTTAAAAAAGTGCTTAGCGTGACCGGTGTGTGTTTTCTTTCTGTACCATGCTCGCGGTTAAGAAGTTTGAGAACATAAATTTGTAACGAATTCGACCGCAATCGCTCCAATATTCTCTACTATCAATCTATTAACGGTGGGATTCCGCTGGAAGTATACAACATTCTACATATTCACAATCGTAGAATATATGGTGCCGCGTGAAGTAAAATAGACTCAATTATAGCTGTCTCACATAGACGAAATTATATTTTTATGGGAATGTAGGTATATAAGTCTTTGGGTATACATGGCTTACGACCTATCGTACGGCTGGCTTAAGTGATCATTTTACACAATGTAACGTTCGCCATTTCCACCCATGATAGAATACCAAGTCTACTAAATTTTTGGAAGCTGTATGTATTTAAATTATATGGCGGTTTCATATATGTGTTGCAACAATCCTCAGCGCGGCCGGCAATCAGAGCTTTTTCATTCCCCTTAAATGACCACAGGTGTTACTAATGAGACATCTATTTATGATTTTTTTGAGTTTATTAGCAATATCCTTTATCTGTGAGACATTTATAATAAATTGATTGATTAATGAATGTCCCTGTGACAAAAATCCAGTACTGTTCTGAAAAATTTGGACACACTCAAAATATTCTAAAATAGACTCCGCGAATATTTATTGTTTTGGGGCGTAAGTTTATAGAACACCATAATTCTTAAAAATATATAGCATTTACTTTTGATAGTTTTCATATTTCTTAGATTGATAATGCCCTCCTAAGGCGAAACGTGTGTGTTTTTATTTACAAATCCACCTCGATCTTAACAAAAATATCCAGTTGAATGAAAATGAAATCTGCGTCAATAATAGATACGATTAAAAATTTATTTAGAGGCGAAGTGGTGTGAGACCAAATGGAATATTTTCGTAATCCCGATCAAACATCACCGAGAGGTTACGTAACGTTGTCTTCCACTAAAATGTGATATCATCGGCTTATCTCGGCCAGATTGCCGCGGGTGGTCACCACCCTTCCACGCAACCTGCAGCTACTCGAGGCCTTCCTCTGTGACGGCTACAGCGCGACCCTGCTTGGTCGTGGTGTTCGTGTTTCGGCCGCCCCCATAGCAAACAGTAAGGTAATATCTCACCCTCCACAGTCTCAATCGACGTATACTTTTCTTAGCATATCATCTGATTAGTGTCGATCCGATGTAACCGCAAAACCTACAACCATTTACATATTTTTTACTGAATTAAATATATAATAGATAACACACAAAAGTCTAAATTAATAACTAACTAACTAACCATCACGCCGTTTCCCCGCAGGGAAATATAAATAAATTCTTTTCATAAATTGGTGTGGTCAAAATAGAAGAATGTGGCTCTAGCATCTTGCTATTGCACCTATTAGACTACAGTGTGAAATTATCGCATAACTGTTACATGCCGATTTTTTTTGTAATGAATTTATGTGTTTTTATACTTTCTTATTTACATATTTTAACTTTAAATTATATAAAAAAATTCGTTACACTTGTGAACGTTGTACCATCATTTATTTATATGTAGGTATACATTATTTTTAGTTTGCAATTAAAACCAAAAGGAATACATCAATTTTGCGAATTACTATTAGTCTTGTTTGTATGTACTTCTCTTTATTTACCCAGCAACATGAGTTTTTAATGTATAATTTGATTACTTTTTATTTCTCTCGGAAAAAATACTCAACTTTATGAACGAAAAAAATCCTTCGTGGATAAAACATGTCGTTCCATCGCACCCATTAATTATTTACAGAACGTCATGTACCCACTTTAGAATCACTATCTGATCCGAAGCGCGCGTCTAGACTGCGAACAGATCCGATACTCATTATTGATAAATATCCAACTCTCTCCGGGCGAGACGTTTTTTGCGTTGGATGCGCGCTCGGCAGCTACGCGCCGCTTATCCGTTGTTCCGTCTGAATGTAGACGCGCGGCTAAGTTATGCGAGACGATAGCAGACTTAAAGTTGCCCGCCCTGCTAGATGGAAGACGAATATATTAATGCCAATTACAAGCCCGCGACGCGTACTCTTGCATGCACAACGATCGGCTGTGCAATTATAATTCCACCCTGTGGAATTCCAGCCGATATCGATAAATATTATACGCTATGTTGTACCTGTCCACAGATATATTTAAAAAAATTAGATAAATCAAAATAGCTTGCAATGAGATGGAAAATTGTTTTTTTTTGTGTTCATTCCTTTTACCTTCTGGCGAACTTTTTTTAAAATTTTGATAAATTTCAAACTGTGTGTTCTTGGATTTATTTACCAGTGAAATTTATTTCACGTGGCTTTTACGTAATTTAGGTAAATATTAAAATAAATTTAGACAAGTCACACTAATAAAGATGTATTGGAAAAAATCTATTTATCCAAAAAGTGTCAAAGGACTCGAATTCGAAACTTCTATCGCCGGTAGAGAGCTTTCACTGATTAAGCTGTGAAGTCCTAATTGTACAGAAGTCACCAAATTGTGTCTACATAGCTTTGTTTGCTGAGTTTGATGCATCTACTTTTTCCTGTTTGAAAATTTATTTTAATAATCTCTAACAGTACTTATTCTGAAAAATCATAACTGTTGACAAACAAAACAAAAAAATCTATTTGATATTTTTTGTTCACTATCTATCCTGCTACTGCACTGTCCATTCTGACACAAGATTTTCGCCTTATCCGCTTCTTCTTGTTTGTTCTTTGATTGATTCTTAATAGTCGACGATATTTTCTTTTTTCTAAGCATTTAACAGAACCATCTTCCATTATATTGTGGGTTGTAGATTGCTGAGTTTGTATTACTTGGATTGTTGTTTTGTAACCCGAAATCAGTAGATATGCATCAGTACGTATTAAATAAACGGTTTCTACGTCACATTTATAGTTTTTGATTCGAGTTCAAAAATATTGTTTCTAAAGTTTTGTAAATCAAATAAAAATTTGTCAAAATTCACTATATAGAATATATTGTTATGAGAAGCAGGTGGAAACAATGAATTAAAATATTTGAAATATTTTGAGTACGTCCAAATTTTTTAGATCAGTACTGGATTTATGTCACAAGGACATCATTAATCAATCAGTATATTATAGATGTCTCACAGAGATGAAATTATATTTTTATGGAAAGTAGGTATAGAACGTATACCTTCTATACCTACTTTCCCATAAAAATATAATTTTGTATCTGTGAGACATTTATAATATATTGATTTAAATACATCTATATTATCTCGATTTAAAATACATATTTGAACTAGATATCGTGGCCAATGAATGGCCAGGGTTGTTGGTATGTCGGTACCTTGGAGGCCTCCTCCAAGGGGGAAAACTTTGAAGACGGGGCAACAAACAATATTGAGAAAGATGCGACTTTCACGTCCACGGGATAGACAGCAACTACAAGAAAGAATCTAAACATTTTCACACGTGATAATCGATTTGAATCAATTACTTTTAATAATATACTAAATATTCAACAAGCAATAAATTTGACACTCGCTCCGACAGCGAAGAGCGCTCCCCATCAGCAACCCTCAACCCTTCTGCAGCACGGTTCTGTTCGCGGGTCTCCAGCAACTTCGCAGCCGCCGAAAAGTTTCCCCAAACTCGATTGAAAATATTGTTTAGGCACCCCCGCCCCGCCCGGCCGGAGTTGCAAACTTCCGCCGCCCGCTGGCAGACAACTTTTCATTTTATCAAACTTGCGGATGTGCTCTGTCCCCCGGCCCGCCAAGGTTGGGGGCCGATCTGTAGATTGTAGTTTTGCAACAACTAACTGTGCCGTCGATAAAGCGACGGATGATTTGAATCCTTACCGAGGGGTTGAATGGCCGACATAAGTTGTAAAAATAAAACGTGTCACGATACTACTTTAAAAAGGTTTAAAAATCCTAAAAGAGCATTGCTACAGGTATTTGTGGGTTATCCTAATTGTAATGCATTATTTCAGCTGCAGTGATTCTTTTAGGTTTAAAAATCTTAAAAGAGCATTGCTACAGGTATTTGTAGGTTGTCCTAATTGTAATGCGTTATTTCAGCTGCAGTGATTCTTTTAGATTTATAAATCTTAAAAGAGCATTGCTACAGGTATTTGTAGGTTGTCCTTATTGTAATGCGTTATTTCAGCTGCCGTGATTCTTTTAGGTTTAAAAATCTTAAAAGAGCATTGCTACAGGTATTTGTAGGTTGTCCTTATTGTAATGCGTTATTTCAGCTGCCGTGATTCTTTTAGGTTTAAAAATCTTAAAAGAGCATTGCTACAGGTATTTGTAGGTTGTCCTTATTGTAATGCGTTATTTCAGCTGCCGTGATTCTTTTAGGTTTAAAAATCTTAAAAGAGCATTGCTACAGGTATTTGTAGGTTGTCCTTATTGTAATGCGTTATTTCAGCTGCAGTGATTCTTTTAGGTTTAAAAATCTTAAAAGAGCATTGCTACAGGTATTTGTAGGTTGTCCTTATTGTAATGCGTTATTTCAGCTGCCGTGATTCTTTTAGGTTTAAAAATCTTAAAAGAGCATTGCTACAGGTATTTGTAGGTTGTCCTTATTGTAATGCGTTATTTCAGCTGCAGTGATTCTTTTAGATTTATAAATCTTAAAAGAGCATTGCTATAGGTATTTGTGGGTTATCCTAATTGTAATGCATTATTTCAGCTGCAGTGATTCTTTTAGATTTAAAAATCTTAAAAGAGCATTGCTACAGGTATTTGTGGGTTATCCTAATTGTAATGCATTATTTCAGCTGCAGTGATTCTTTTAGATTTATAAATCTTAAAAGAGCATTGCTATAGGTATTTGTAGGTTGTCCTAATTGTAATGCATTATTTCAGCCGCCATAAATCTTTATTCGGTAAAGCAGAATCCGAAGAAATGAAAGAAAAGAAATGAGAATAAAATAAATATACATCGTTTTTATTTTTTACATAGCAAAAGAATTTCGTTTGAACTTATAAAATTCAGTCAATCGTTAAAGAGATCAAAGCATAAAACAATGGTCTGCAAACAGTGAGGCATTTATCTTTTAAGAATAAATGAATACGTTATTCGCAAAGTATGTCTAGCGATTAGGGCCAGTTGTATTAATTTCGTTTACAGTAATAGTTTGTTTAAAACATAGATTTTTTTATGAAAACGGGTTGTTTGATTGGCGGAAAAAGCAAAAATCTATGTTTTAAACGAACGATTACTATAAACCAAGTAAATGCAACGGGAACCTTAATCGAATGAGGAATAAATTAATGTACTTATGCAGAAAACGGCCAAGTCCCCTATTTTGAAAATACTAAAAATATATTTTTTTGATATAGGTATGTTCATTCAATAACAGGTAGGTTTTTCGTATAATAGTCTCCCTTCAAAATTTGATCGCTAATGTCCCATTTAAAATCTTTAAAAAATTCGAATATGCAAAAATGCCAAATCTCTAAAAAAACTGTTCTTAAATCTTTTTAAAAATCGTACATACATTGTTTGATACGTAGGTATGTACATATTATTCATGATTTTACGTATAAAAATTTTTCAGGTGTGTAAATTTGCGCATTCAATCAGTATACTTTCAAATAAAAGTACGATATTCAACAGTTTTTTTATTAATTAGTAAAGCAATTATTTTTACCAATATTTATGTATGTATCTACGTTCTGAGAACACAATAGCTGGATTTTGTCCACAGATTTATAATACATGTTGCATATAAAACACCTTCGTGTCTTCTGTGAGATTTCTATAATTTATCTCAATTAATCATTAATCTATCTTAAAAAAATTAAGTACGCCAACATGCAACCAGATCAGGAACCAGGTCGAGTATAGCAATCGGGCGGCGATTAAACCCGAAGTTGATCGATCACCGCAGTTCGGAAAACGAGAAAATCGCGACATTCCTCTCGCTCGCCGGACAGCGGCAGCGCGCTGCGCGGAGGTTGCGCCGCTCGCTGCTCGCCGCGCATCTCGCCGGACGAAGGCGCTCCGCTGCCGCTATTGATTTAGTAGCGCCCGCGGCCGCTCGGCCGCGTCGGCCCGCGATCGCCCGTCCGCCAATCGGGGACTGCATGCGTAAGGAATTAAGCGTTTCCCATCGTCTCAATATTTTATTTTGCGCCCAAAACATGCGGCTGAAAAATAATACAAACGTAACAGTTCAGTTTTCTTTGAAGAGGTTCATAGAGGGGAGTCTCTATAATCAGCAACATTCAACAGATGGGTAGAAATACATATCGACTACATTTATTTATTAATATACATTAGGCTCACGAGTATCTTGGATGGATGGTGAAAAAAAATCCGAGTAATCGAGACTAGAAAGCCACACGTCCAATTTCATACATCTTCTCATGCGCGTTATTCGGTTACTGAAGCTGGAAATAATGGGTGAAAGAAAATAAATATATCATATTAGAAGGGTCAATGGATAAGACCAAATTTTAGTTTAAAGTGCGCGCGCACTCTTTGTCATCTGAAATATTATCAGCGCACTTCGTCTATAATTTATAATTCGATCAATCGACAAATAGCAGTTAAACTCCTAGGCCCTTAGGGCGGTTGTACTGGCCGCCACGTGACCGATAGTAACCGTTGCGCGACCATTCGTATCTGCAATTGGCAAAATTTTAAATAAATATTTTTTTAATAAGTGACCCGAATAATAAATAAGTGTATAATATTTCTACACATTAAATATTATCTACGTGTATTTTAAAACAATCGGTACATCTTGCTACTTCGTACGATTTCGCCATTTTATTACTGTTCTTGATAATGGCGGGGTGCGCATTACTTAAAGCGTTTTTTAGTGCAATCATAATATAGGATATCTCATGTTTTTTAAAATATCAATGTTTTTAATTTTTTTTATATAACTTTCAGTTTACGTATCATTTTATTCTAGTCTGTTAAATCTATAATTAATACATAATATTTTTCGCTGTACCTCCCCAAAAAGAGACTAGCTTCTTGTGCTAGGGGAGGGATTTACACTTTTATTTGATTTTAATTTAAATATCTGATTATATTTATACATGCCTTATTAAATTATATATGATATAATTTATACATGCCTTATTAATTTGTAACATTCAATTACTACCAAATAATTATTAATTTGTATACTAAAATGCCCTATTAATTTGTAACATTAAATTACTACCAAATAAAAATTGCGTACTTTTTAAAAATCTAAATTCACCTCCGTTTTAAGACTGAAAGCGAAATATGGTAGACATTATTATAAAATTTGATGTTTTCTTCCTCGCTGAACATTTTGAGTTTTGTCGTCAGTAACAAGTACCTAGGTATAAAATACAGATGTATAATATCGAGGGGCTGTTGGCAGCCGTTTGATCTCCGAATGGCCCAGATGCGCCGTAATGAAAAGTGATTGAATCAAGATTGTTTTTCCCGTTCATCTCGTCTTTCCAATTATACCGACATCAATAGAACAACGGCCATTTCGCTTCACTGCCGGTTAATATTTTTTTCGAATACACCAGAATCACAATTTACAGCGACGTGCAAAAGTTAGGAGACACTTTTTCGGCTCTTTTTCAAATTCACGTTCTTGCCATCAACCGATAAACACGCGATTATTTTTTTTTTTCGATAAACGGTAGGTTACACTATAAATCTTAAAGCGATTGATTTCAACACTTTTTTTTTTCTAAATCGTCAACATCTTCGAATCTAAATTCGAACAACTCTAAACTCGATTGACGGTTGGTCTAGTGATTTTATAAAAAATTGTTGTGTAGTAAATTTCATTGTAATATATATTTTTGAAATCCAGTCATGAACATATTGTCCGATATGTTCATGACTGAGAGGCTTATGAAGATAGACAATAGTGGCAAAGAATGATCAGCCAGGTGATGACCATGTAAAAAATTAGGCTCTCTTGGAAATACGTAGAAATTAAAGTTAGAAGATTAGAAAATAGAATTTTTTTTTATATAGGGCGGAGCATTACCACCGAGTGCCCTAAAATATTAAAACCATGTAATCTCACAAAATGTATACTTATTATTTAAATTTATTGTAAAACATGTGTATTTCTAAATTTACGTATTTCATTCTACCATTACGTTGTCGAAAATGGCTCACCTTCTTGAAATTGTGACACGTATTTGATGTTTGGCGTAATTAATATGGTAATTTTTAATTTTTTACCATATTCATAAATTTTTAAACACGAGCACTCCTACTTCGAATTAAAATTATTTTTAATTTATGTTTAAATTTTACATCGATTTACTAAAACATTTTTTTAAATACATCGAAGTGTTTTTTTTTACTCCCCATGGCAACTGAATCCGTTCATAAAACGATATCTAACAAATTGCTCCTTTTCTATTAGACTCAGTGTGTTTTTTTCTCAGATACATCCAGACTATTGCACATCGCGTCGCGCACAATCGAGTAAATTTTAAATTTTCCTTTGTGCCGAGATTCGACCTGGATATTATTGTCGGAGGACTCTTGGAAAATATCGTTTCCATAAAGGAATCTTATTCGCCGGCGTTGGAGGGTCTCTCACCCCTCGCCGAGCGGTCGGGGGGTGTCTCGCGCGCGGGACATCAAAGGGAGGCTTCGCCCCGCGCGTACAGCCTTCACGGAGCTTACCAAAGCATTATAATTATTATATATACTAGTTGCTCGGGAACAAATGCTCGGTCGACAAGAAGTAACAGTTAATCCCCTCTGTGGTGTATTTCGCAGATGACGCAATGTGAAGATTTCTCAAAAATATCTCCCGAGTTCATTCTGGCTCGGCGAATTCTATGAAATGTTTAATAATTTGACTGTACCTATTAAAGTACATGTTCTCTGTTCATTATTCAATTCAGTGGCGAACACAGAATGCTGCGAAAGTATGATAAAATTAAATGTCAACTTACTAGCGAGGAAGTTACAATTTTGTAAACAAATAAGTAAATTTGATGAAAGGTTCTAACGAAATGCCAAATTTCGTTTCATTACGAGTGAGGAATTTTAAGTTGTAGCATTATGTATTTGAAATATCAATATTTAATGTAATATATCTTTGGATATTGAAAATAACAGACTAAAGGAATAAATTATTTGGAGCTGCAAACGGGCGTACATCATAGACGTTTTTCCATTTAAGAAAGACAATTGAATTAGTATGTGTAAACCGTGCGTACGAAGTACATTATTTCGTTGTGTTGGTGTTTGCTGGTATAAACACCAACACATCGAAACAGTGTGACTCGTACGCATGGCTTATACATAGTAATTCGATTATCTTTCTTAAATGGAAAGGGGTAAACGTTCCAAACTTTACGTACGTACGTACATCTTAGTTATCCATCTTAGTTTCCATCATGAGCTTTGATATATTCAATTAACTTTAAAAAAAAGACATATATTGTTTCGTTCATATTTTTCAGCAGGAAAAAATAATGTTGAAATCTAATGCGAGACAAAATAATTTTTTTGAAGAACACTTTGAAATTATCTACAGTAAATAATTTTATGATTTCTCGACTGCTTTCGGCTTTTTCTTTCTTGCGGGCACAATTTTTTTTTCAGTAAAATCAATTTATAAGAAAATTCAAATCTCAAGCGAGCCGGATAGTAAATCTAGTAATTATAGAAAGTTTGTGAGTATATTCTTGTAATCTGGTTGCGGTTGCTTTGCGGTTGACGTTATTCATATCTTGGCTTTCTCCCCGTATGAAGTGGTATCGCGTAATCTTTCTTACATGCAATGCTCCAGTAATTATCACAAATAGACGGACGCTTACATCATAATGATCTGATCGCCGCCTTGCCGCACGCTGCTCGATCCGGTTAAGGTGATGGCAATGTCTTGCGATGCCTAAATGTTGATGGGCAACGGTCAAAGGCGCCGTCACACGGATTCGCATTACCGCCGCACCGCTTTTAGCATCGTTTAGAGCTTAGGACAACTCGTCTGGCTACCGATTCTCGGTTCGAAACGCGGCAAAATATTTTTTTTTTTACAATTAAATTCACTATTCATTTTAATATTTAACTATAACCGGTTGCGGATATTTTATACGAACCGCATGTTTTTCCGAGAGACGATTCTCGACGTTTCGTTGAATTCTTATTCAACGTCACCAGGAGGACGACCCGTACCCGCGGAGGTAAAGGGCGGACTCCTGATTACGTTGAATAAGAATTCAACGAAACGTCGAGAATCTTCTCTCGAAAAAACATACGGTTCGTATAAAATATTCGCAACCAGTTATAGTTAAATATGTCTAATTTTCATTACCACAGACCTCCAAATTATACCGACACAAACCAACAAAAATTTCTTGGTACACGGTCTGGTCATTACTCTTAAAAATTACTGCGAGCTTGTAAATTTTGAAACAATTATGAAAAGGACAAACTAAATACCTTTAAGAAGTATAATGTCTTAGTAAAGAATTCGCGTTTTATTACTAAAGCACGTTTTTACTTGAAGAGACTCGGTTTGGAACAAAATTTAAAACAAATTAATACAATGTCTATTGTGAAAAATGCGTTTTAATTAGTACGGAATTTAATTATGCAACAATAAATACTTTAACTGCATTATAAATGTGTCTTAAATATACTCGAGAGGGACACACTTCTGATTTGTTGCAGTCCCCTTGCCTTAAGAAGGGGTTTAGTTCACCTCTGGACAATTTTTTACTCTGTGCTTATTCATTTTTGTCATACATCATTTACAATGATTATTCATTTTTGTCGAATTTACGCTAAATTATTGATATAAAACGTCTTAATACGTAATCAGTTGGCACTTCATTTAATATAGGTACATATATGAGATTTGTGAATAAAGTACGTTTCTGTTGTTTATCTGTCGGTAAATCAGTAAACTATTAACGACGCGGTAGTAAACCTTTCGGATAATATCGTAATAAAATTTCTGCGAAATAAAAAGTTTAATTTATCTGTATTATACATACTATCAAACTGAATGTTTATATTACCATACATATGAATATATGTCACGCTGTTTTTTTGGTAAATTTTTACCCTTGTCACACATCCCCCCTTCAAAATCACTTCAGCTGGCCCCAATATTGTCAGCCTGCCTGCCCCCATCTATTTTTTGCCATGTAAACATTTTCTCTAAAAATATTGCAGTTGTCGCAACTAGCGAGAAAAGCCCTTGTTATCTGACACTGACTACGCTCAGCTCGCGTGACAATTAGTAACGCTATCTTCACCCTCTTGTTTTAACTGCGTCACCTATTAAACGTTCTTGTGAAAATATATACGTAAAACTAATGTTGTGTACTAGGTAGACATTTATTAGACACCTTTCAAACACTTTGTGTTACACAAACAACAAATTATTTCGGAAATATATAACCCAAATAAGTGTCCTTGTCCATGATTAGAATCTTCATGCTTAAAATGATATGATATTTATTTACATATCGTCCCTATGGTGAAACTCATTAAGTGACATTGGAGTAGTTTTGGGATAATGATTTTTAAAATTATTGAAAATGTTCAAATTATGCGATATACCACCGAGGCCCGAATACAGAGTCAATACTTGAATGATTGACTCTTTATTCGGGCCTAAATAATTATAAATAGACACGGAATATTCACTTACTGATTTTTACCTGGAATAGAGATTGAAAAAAATATGATTGTTTGTATTCATAACTAATTTTGGCCAATGTTGCTGATAGTGCGTTTAACCTCTAAAGGGACGATATTATAGTAAAAAGGTAATATTTTTGCACACTAATTAATGCATTTACGTTAATTTTTAGCAAAGTATCTATTCAATATAAAAATTGATACACTTATTACATACAACCTAAAAACCTATAAGCCTCAACAACCGTAAAACTTGCATGAGAAGATGTATGAATATAGCCTAAGCAAAAGTGGTGTGCCAAGATAGAAAAATATGGCGTTCTATCCTCTCTGCCAACCCCTACGGTGAAACGGCGTGATGGCTAGTTAGTTTTATTACACACATCTAAACCAAATATAATAATTTCATTTTATGTCGGTCCGTAAATTCGTAACTTCCTGGAATTAAAACATTAGATAATTAGTGTTACACGCAATCAATGCGCGGCCCAAGCAACATACAAAGGTCGAAATTACACGATCTTGTTTTTTTTAATATTATTATATTTAGTTTTAGGACTGAGCAAATAGTCAATTTAAAAAAAAAACGAATGTCTTCTATTCATGAATTTTTTAGCTTCAAAATCCTGCAATTATATTATGTCCCTTGATTTAACTGATAACTTCACGAATTATTTTTAAACTAATCTAATGCTTCAAGTATAACTGTAAGCATTACATTTACTGTAGCGTATATAGACTTGTTGTTGGGCGACGTTTCATCTATCGGCACATATGCAAATATAAAAATACAAGATTTAAATGTTTGGCTCGTTCACCAAGAAATATGCCACTGCGCTGTTTTCAATCTAGCGAAACAGATTTCAAATGTTTAAAAAAAAATGCGTCTTATAGCGGAACGTGTTTTTCTATCGAAAGATTTTGCATCAAGTTTTTTATTGCGGCCTTTCTGCACGCTATCGCACGGGACGCATATCGTTGACGTGAGCGGTCCAAACATCGCGTAAATAATACACGACAACGGATAGGCCGCTGAACTGAATTGTTAAAGGTGGTCGTGAATTGAAATCGCTCCCTCAGTTAAAATTGAAGAACAATTTCCTTTATTTTAATCGGCTTTTTGTCGGTCGGTTTAATCGGGGGTGCTATAAATATTGTTGATGTGGTGTAATTTATTACCCCCCGAAGCTAGTACCCCATTAATTATACCTTTTCTCTACAAGTCTTTATACACTTCATAAACTAATAATTTCCTTTTAAACATTTTTTTTAACCCTTAACACAACTCGCTATTTTCAGCCTGCACATTTACTTTCGTGGGGGACTGTGGTCTCTCACGAGTGTAAATGTGTTAATTAGGATTTCCTTTTATGAATACAAATAAATAACTTAATGCTAAGTTTATAAAATTGTTTTATTGAAGTATATATATAGATTATATATATATATATATATATATATCTATATAATATATATATAATTGATACAATTATTTATCGTCTGGTTGCCTTTTTATGAATACAAATAAATAAACTTAATGCTCAGTTTATAAATTGTTTATTTGAGGTTTATATATAGATATATATAGATATATATATATATATGATATAATATGAGGATAGAGAGTAGAAGAGATATAGAGAGATTACTCGTATAAATGTCACTTTTACAACCCCCCCGTTAACATAAGTCAAACATAAAAAAAACCAAGTCGCGTTAAAGTGCTCAATTCAAAGGCGAATCAAATTAATTGAATGATTAATCAAATTATTATTTTTTTTTAATTTTTTTTTTTAAAACACAGCAAAATTATAAAATAAATTAACAATGTTTATTTCTATAAATTATAATAATAATGTTATTGTTCAACATCAATGATCTCGGCCTTGTTAGATAGATGGCATCTGTAATGACAGATGATGTCATACCAAACGACTGGGAATGTCGTTTAATGCTGTAAAATAAACATCTCTTTAAAATTTATGCACAGGTAATTGTTCTCATTTTATGTAGGTAGGTATCAATGGCGGTCAGTAACTTTTTGTAGAAAGGATGCTGGATATTCAGTTTATATATATGTACTACCAAATATTTCCAGTATCCAGAATGCGTTTTTTTCCGCGAATGGTCGAAAAACGACACTTGTATCGAAGAGCCTAGGCAGAACCGAAGGCGCATGCGCGAAAGTCGAATACTTTCAAACAAATCGGATACGGAACGAAGAGTCTACTGTTGCCGGTGTCTGTGTGTACGCGATTCATAGATGTTTGAAAGTTAATTATTACCTAAAACTTAACAGAAATTTGAATAATATGTTTTGCAAGGTTTTTGTCATTTTTTTTTTGCTTGTATTAAAGCGAAACAAATTTAATATTTCATGCGAGTTACTGTAGTATATCCGATATTTTACAGAAAATAAGACAGAAATATTGAGAGAAAAAATCTCAAAAATGAGAAAAGAAATGATGTCGCTTATCTCCGCAACTGTCGACATTTTACCTAAAGTGTAAAGAATATTTTCTATTCAAATTTGAATGAAGAAGACTCCCCCAAAGTTTTTGCTATTAGCTACGGAACAACCTGTATATATTGTGAATTATAATAACTTCGTTGTCTGTCCGTTCGTCCGTCCGTCGTAACTTCGTATAGCATACGTAACTTCTTTATAGTATTTTATTTTATGTAAATAAATAAATACTTATTCCTTAGGAACCGACATGTAAAAGTACCGTCATTTTTGACGGGTTACAGCTAGTATTGTAATAATTGTGATAGGGATATTACATATTACGACTTCTTTTCCAAAATACGTGTTTAAGCACAACTCAACGCTTCAATGCTCCGGCTGCCCGCTCCTGCCGGACTCGCTCGCGCCCCGCGCCCGGCATTAATGAACGCACCTCTCGTCGTGAATTAAATTCGCGTCCGTCCCGTCCCCCGCGCCGATACATCACCTCGCTAGGCAGGCAGGCAGGCACCGTCTTGGCCAGATAAAAGCGTCGCTCTCGCGAGACGGCGTTGCGCGAGGCAATGAATAAATTACACCGACCCGTTTCTCTGGATGCGCGCTACACGTGCTGTGCTGTATGTGCGCCGTGCCTCACCGGCCACCGTACGATTCCGTTCGTGCAGAGTTATTTATTATACGCCGGATTCTGCCTTTACACGGTCTCTTTTTGCGCGGTTTTAATACAACGCGGTGCAAAAATTAGAGACAAAAAAGGTGTGTGATTTTTTTAAGAGATATGGAATTTTTAAATGGAAACGCATAAAAATCGTGGTAACAGCCGTAGTATTGGCTTTATTGGAAAGATAATTTTATGCCATTAGTGATTTTTTTTTTAAATAGACATGCAAACACGGAATACGTGTCACATCAATATTCTTACTATCTTCAAACTAAGCTAAACGCTTGTGCTATGAAAATAGGACTAGCTTGCTGGTTTGGAGTGAGGTTCGAACCCGCAACCTTTGGATCAAGAGGCGAGAGTCCTAACTAGAAGACCAACAAGCTACTTTTTACTTTAAATATGATTACGATATCGCGATTTACTAAATAAGTTTACACAATTTGTGCATATTCGTGGCGAAACGGCAAACCGAACTGAGCATAAATCAGCTGTCAAATGGATTGTCGCTGGAAAAAAGTGCTGCCAATTTGTTATCTTTTTTACTTTTATTTTTACAAAACAAACCACTAAAAAAATACCCTGTATTTAAATACTAGGCATACAATTATCTTTCCAATAAAGCCAATCCATGGTCATTATCACGATTTTTATGTGTTTTATTTCATTTCAGAGTTTTGTACCCTTAAAAAACACGTTGTAGTAGTAGAAGTAGTGACGAAGACGAAGGAAGTTCAATGACAGCGAATTCAATCCATCAACAAATAATTACAACGCAAAACCAACTGTACAATTTTAACGAGATTCATTCATACAACGAACTCACGGAAGACAATCACAGAACCAATAAATTCGGTACCTACGTACCACACCACCCTTGGATGATATCCCAAGTGATGAAGTGATTTCGTAACATAAACGGGTGCGTCTGATCGCTTATCTAAGCTTACGTTATTTTTTTTTTTACATCCTTTATTGCTTTTATATACAGGGTTATTTGTAAAACATTAATAACCTCGCAGGACTATATTCCTGCCTTGATTATGAGTGGAAAATGTTCAAGCTATTATGACCAACATCGATAGTTATGGAGGTATGCGACATCAAAGTTTGCATTTTTTTTTCAATATTTCTGACTTATTTTTTGTAAAACGTTGGACTATCATTACAGTAACTCAAATCGATTACGAAATATTCATTTGTTTCAATACAAGTTAAATAAAATGATAAAAACCCCGAAAAATTCCAATTGGAATTTGAAGGTTGTTATTTTTTTATTTGACTTGTATTGAAGGAAATTAATTTTTCATATTCGATACAAGTTACTGTAATGATAGTCCAACGTTTTACAAAAAATAAGTCAGAAATATTGAAAAAAAAAATGCAAACTTTGATGTCGCATATCTCCATAACTATTGATATTGGGTCATAATAGCTTGAACATTTTCGACTCATAATCAAGGCAGGAATATAGTCCTGCGAGGTTATGAATGTTTTGCAAAAAACCCTGTATATGGAGCTATCTCCTATTTTTTCCTTATTTTTATGCATTTTTACACGGTATTGTGCGGAAAATATCTACCGTGTAAAGACAGAATCCAGTCTATTGTGGGTCTATTGTACACACTGTGGTCTCGCTGCAGTGTGTCAAGCCGGCACGTCCCATCGATTTTCTCACTCCAGACGGTACTCGCTGCGTTACTTGTGTAATTGGGTGTTTCGTTCGTACTGCAATCGTTTCACGGTGCGGTGCAGTTTTTATGCACAAAGATCTACGCCTATTATAGATCTATTTCATCTCATATTATTGACCAGTTTTAATGTTACTTAAAATATTTTTCAATTTTAAGTTACTTTAGGTATAATGATTTCATTTCAATTAATTTTTGTATGACATTTATATTATAACAAACATACATTCAAATCGTAAATGTTATATATAAATGATGAATTAGAGATATGGAATTTGGATATTGTTCAGCATAGCGGTAGCTCTTCCGATTGGTTGGTCCTGTATATTGGAATGTGAAACAATCTATGCTGAGGCTGTCTAAGCGAATGCGATGCTGGTTTTAGAGTAAAATTGGTGTGCCGGGACAGACGAGTGTGACGTTTTATCCCCGAAATGAAACGGCGCGATGGTTAGTTGGTTCTACTCAAAACCTGATATAGCTATTATCAGGTTTTATAGGTATATTAAGTGCTTTAGCACGTCAGCTTCGCCATGTCTGGTTTAGAGTAAACTAGCTGTGCCCGCGCAGCTTCGCACGCGTAGATTTTTAGTTCACTCTTTTGATCATCATAGAACTTTCGCGAACCTTCTCCTTCTAGAACATTCTCCTTCCAAAACTTTCAAGAAATTCGAATGTACAGGAACCTTCTAGACACACCGACAAATTCTGCTACTCAGTTTAGAACCTTATAGAACTTTCGGGATTTTTTTATAACCTTCTCCTTCCAGAACTTCCTAGAGCAGGTTTTCCGAAATCTTCTAGACTCACCGACACAGTCGGCGCGCCTATTTCGAAACAATCTGAGGCATTTACGGCCTTCCCATAACAAAACAATGTGCTAGAAAGCACATTTTCGTCATCCACTCCCACCCACGCACAGCCACCCCCACCAAACTCGCATATTTTCGATGTGACACCGAGGGCTATCCACCACCATAACCACCGGTGGGTGCTTGTGGCTGGTTGTGGAGAAAACTTGGCGGGTAGGGAAACACGGGTTTTATATATTGATGGTGTAAATTTCTTATGAGCTGCTTTTTAAAACTCCCTGGAATGTGCATTGATGTTTATTTATTTAATTTTAGAATATTACAGTTCGCTCCTTGGGCACCATAAAAGTAGCAAAGAAAACCATTTGTGTGTATTTAGAACTTAAAAACTTCCGAATCTCAAAATTCACTTTTTCGAGTGTCAATGCATTGCAAGAACTTTCTACCGCCCTTGTATCACTCTTTCCGTTTCCGGTCGTGCTGCGGAGCGACTCATTCATTCCTCACCCCGTTTCATTTGAACGTATAATTTTTACCTCATTAGTGGGGAACATTTTTTTCTTTTCACACGAATAAATTGTTACAGTGTGTGCGTTAGGCAGTTTTTTTTTTTTTTTAAATAATCATAGTGTGTTCCTTCAATTTTTTTTCACGCCAACCAAATGTCATGGTTTTACATCAGATTGCATTATGTATCGTGAATTTAAGAGTTACTATATTTGTTGGGTTTGCTCTAATTATAACTACTTTGAATTTTTCTTCTCTCCTACTTTTCCTCTCTCACTTTCATTCCAACATCTCCCCTTCCTTCTTATTCTCTACATTCTAAACTGGGAGGCGTGGACTAGTGAAAAAAGAGTCGCAATAAGGTTATGAATTTGAATTGACAACTATTGAAAAGGAAAATTTGATAGAATTATTTTACGAAAGTTCTATGAAACAAAATTTTTAGAGTGAAACCCTACTACAATTTTGATTGAATCCAAAAGAAGAATTCGAGAAGAAAATCTCGAATTCATATATTATAAATTAGTAATCCTCGACGACTGCATTAAATTTTTTTTTTGGATATTGTCTTTGTTTTTATCCCTGACACTTGCTATTGAAATCGCAATTTTAACACATAGTTCGAGATATTTTACACAAATTAGACAAATCAGATCGGTAAATACAGAGAAAATATTGCAATATACACAAAAGGCAACACAAATACATATATGGCTCTGTTTTCCGGTGGTAACCAAATATTTTTTCTAAATATCTTTCTAATAGATTGATCTAATCTGTTTTTTTTATGTGTACTAACTACATGTACTAAAACTTCACCGCATAAAAATATTAACAGAAACATACATTTGATGTATGTACAAATAAAATAATATCATATTATCATTTTTCAATTGGGACTGGTTTGAAATGTTTGACCGTTGTAGTACTGAATAAATAATATATTGTGTCTGTAACAAAGAAGTTATAAAAAAGCGATGTTGTGGCGTCACGGGATTTTCGTATTTATTACATGTCCGACATGTGCGCCTCGCGGGGGAGGGAAAACACATTTTCAATATTTGTAATGGCTTCGCCCTTTGAACTTCAATCTTTACGTAGGTATACGTTACCGTTAAAGTATGAAATCCTGGTTGGTTTGTAGAATAACTAAATAAAATAACGAAAGTTTAGTGATGGTCAAACCGTTATTTTAATCGGTTACACATGGTAAAATTAGTTGAGATTTGCATCTGATTGTATCAATGATAAGGAACTGAGATATTTATTTATTTTATTTTGGGGAAAATTAACAGCAAAACAACAATTTAACAAATAAGAAATAATGGTTTTTAAAATTATGCCAATTACAAATTTTCCACTGAATATAGTAATTTACTTTAACTTACTTTAACAGCGCGTGGAGAGGGTGGAGGGGAATGTGGGACGGGAGTAGAAGGGAAGATATTATAATGTACGAATTAGTTTTAATTTATAACTGTATAATGCCGATGGTTGCTCGTCGAATTGCGAAAAATTAGTTGCCAATCATTGATACGATCGGCTACAAATCTCGGTGTCACTGGTTAAAATACTATCACTTCGATAGTGTATAATAATGATTATGTAGTTCTAAACCAACTTACATCTAATCAACTATCCTGATTTCGACTGTCCGTCCGTAACTTGCTAGAATTACAACAACAACACTGATGATGACCGCTAATTCTGTGTGCGAAGTGAGTACTCATGTAAACGGCGCTACATAAATGATCCAATTATTATTATAATGAGGCGCGGGTGCCCGAGTGTGACACATGAATCAGCAAGGGTCGTTATTAACTATTATTATGGCCCGTGATTTTTCACGTATTTATGGCTAATGTATAATATTTATGCGTACATATCAATTTGTCAACTAACTGTTTGCCCTCGCTTATCAGTTGTCATTATTGGGCCATCAAGGGCAGAAAAAAACAATACGGTTAAATATTTATATTTGAGCAAGGAATCTATGAACAAAAAATAACGTAAATGTTAACAAAATATTGAGAAATAATAATTTAAATATGATTTTTTTTTCATATTCAAATTATTATTTAGTACAATTTTGGTAATATTAACCCGCATTTTTTTCGTTAAACATTGTTTCACAACTGTGTATATTTTTACAAATATGTTTTATAATTTTTCTTAATAGTTTTATAGGGTGACTATTTTTTTTAAAAGTATCTAGATAACAATGTATACATTGCCCAGTTAATCTTGAAAATATCGAAACAAAATTATTAAATATTGCTCCCTTTAACGGTGGCATCCATTTATCAAGGACATGTCGGCCGTTGGGTTATGATTTATCGATGAAAGTTATGGGAAAAAATACGAAATCGTCCGTTTCAATAAATACCGGCCCCGCATGTGGTTTTCTCTGATTGCCGCCGAGCGATAAGGCGAGCGCGCAAGATATTCCACAGGCGGTACAAATATCTATTCCACACGATATTGACTTTGTAGATGGTGGTAAATATTGTATGATAATGTGTTATTTTTGTGGGCAGGTTATACATTATGAACACAAATGCTCTTTTCATTTGTAGATTCGGCTAAAGCTAAATTTTCCTAATTATCGTATTTTATTATATCCTTCGATTAATATTATAATTGCGTTCCAACAATTTTTAAAATTTTGGAAACGCGACTGCAGGACAGGACGCTTCTTTTTTTAATTTTTTTTTTTTAATTTAAAGACTATCGACAGGTCAGAATGACCCTAATGGATAGTCATTTAGGACAAGGTGATTAGTACAGTTACAATTTGCGATAATACATAATAATTCTTAATAATTAGTAAGCGTCTAGTCTAAAAGTTGAGGAAAATGTGTAAAATGGAATTGTTAATATTTAAGTCTTTTATTAAAAGATTACATTACTGAATGAATACAAAGACTTTTGAATAAAATCGGAGTGTCAGTTGTTTTTGAGTTGTTTAGAGTTAAATCGGCTTATTTAGATATCGTGGAATCGCTGTCGATTCTTTTAAACACGTGTAAAGTTTGTTTGGAGAAATCTCAATTTAATATTTGTTACATAATTTCATACATAATAAAGCTCTCAATTGAATCATGAAAATGCGTTGTTATTGCGAGTTTTTTTCGATGTAGTATATAGTTTTAATGTTTTAATATATATACAATATTATTTATATTGATATATTATAACGATTTTTTTACGATGCTAAAACAGCTTGTATTGATTATAACTTATTTCATAAATAACCTACATTTGGTTTACTTCCAATTGCTCAGTATAATATTACAAATTAATTACTTATGTAATAATATATACAAGTACAGAGCCTACACAAATGTTTTATTTTAATTATTTTTTGTTTCGGAAATAAAACAGACATAAGTTAATGATATGAATAAATAATAATAATTATATAATATAACCAGTGTCCTAACATATTTAACATAGAAACAAATTTGAAATATATAAGCAGTAAGAAGAACAACTAAAGAATATAAGACAAGAACAGTAGCAATATAATGGAAAAAGTGAAAAAGAAATGAGTTAGTAATGAGTAATAATAACATAATGAAACAATATAATTAAGTAGTGAGATAATGAAGTAAATGACTATAAAACGAAGACATAATAAGATAACCAAATGAAACTTCATTTATATCTAGCGTTGCAGAGCATTTTATACATGCATTTGGATATTAATTAAATGTTGCTAATTATTTATTAATATGTGTGATATCGAGCCCCTTCCTATAAACAAAATATTGCTAGCATAAAATTTACTAATAGTAAATAAACTAAAATAAATAATTAAAATTACTTTGTTTACACTACTTTATTATATAAAATATCTGCATGTTTCGAGTACAATCATCGTCAGGATAACTAGCATACTAGTTATTTCATATTGATACTTTATCAAATAAGGTGGTATAAACAAAGTAATTTGGATTTATAATTGATTATGACCTACTGCTTAAATCACCTTTATTTTCTTCGAAAAAAAAAATAATTTTTTAATTCGAATTAAATCTGTAAACCAAATCGAGAAATATTATAACAAAAACTCCCCCGTAAAATTACATTTTAACGTTTACGATCTGTTGTCGGGAAGGGCTCGATATATTACGTAATATAAAGGTACCTATCTTGTTTTAACTGCATTGTGGTAAAGGGCAAACCGCATCAGAACAAGCTTCTGTCCAGCAACACGGTGAGAGTAAAACGGCTTAAATATCATGTTATTTCTCCTTCCAGGTGCGCATCGTAGACAGTAATAATAAATTTATATGTAATATTTTTGTAAATTTTTACGACTCGACTGTTCTTTCACGGCAATTTATTTTAGTAAGCGAAAACCTTTCTTTTGCCTTAGTAAAAATACAAAAGATCGCGGAATCCACATTAAAGTCAGAAAGAATTTATCCATTACTTATATCAAAAGCTCGAAATTTTGATATGTAGCTACCTACGTATTTAATGTTCTATCTTTGATCCATTACATTCTGAGGTATTGATCCGCCAGACAATGGTCGTTTTATTTATTAAATTGCAGTGAAACTCTCGTACTTATTAATCGCTCTGGTTTATTTCGCCACTTACGTACTCCGCTGGATTATTCGCTTTATTTATCGCTTCGATTGACTTCCCGCTGAACGAACTGTCAAACACGACAACTCGCGCCGCGGCGTGGTTTCTTATTTATACCTAAATGTTGAATTTTCGTACTTTCTAGATTATTCTAGTGTTTAGGAGAAAGTCCTCGTCGCTTCTCGGTTGTTCCAGGCGTTTTCCGTAGGTAGATCACCTTAGATTTATACAGGCCGTTCTCAGTCCTTCGATAGTATTGTGACATATTACCAGAAATTCGGACAGTGCGCGATTCCTCTGGCTTGCCATTCCGGACAATGCGTACCTGCGAAGATACACATTTTCAATTATCTATTTCATTATAAGTTAGTTTTTTAAGATTTTGTATAAATAAAATTATGAAACGAAAATCGTTAAGATCCAAAAAGAAGGAGATGTTAATACCTATTCATTATTCACTTTTACGACCCAGACAACTCAACACAATAAATTTTAACATTACGCAAGTGATTGCAGATTTTGATTCCACCGGTTGAAACAGTTTTTCTCGTACATACGTTAATAAAATTTCTCAGCAGAATGCGATCCTCCGAGCGTGTCCAAATCGCTCTCGTCGTCGTAACATTAATTTCAGCCATAAAACTGGCAGTTACTATCCATGAAACATTTATCGGAATCATTAATTTGATAAGTGAAAATTCTTACGTTCCAATACGTCGCGTATCACGTTTTTTTATGCGTTCGCTAAACGTGAATTAGAAACTAGTTAATTTGATCCAATACGGCAGTAACTTTCATCTAATTGAATTGAATCCATTACCCATATATGAGTGCCACTGTAATATATTTTTATTAATTTATAAATACATATATACAACCGACAACGCGTTCCTTTAGAGACACGGTAATGATAGAGCACAAGCACTTGGCTTTCAAAGTGACGGTTCTAGATATTCGTTGAGGTGATAGTCACGATTCCCTCGATAGCTCCTAATTTCTGATAATGAATAATAATGATCCTGTCACCCGTTTTTTATAATCATATTTATAAATTTCACTATTATTAATAATTAATACCGCATTAGAAACACAAATTAATTAGATAGATGATTAGCTTTAATATCGTCAGACTATGGACACTAAATTCGTAGAAATAACTATACATTAATACACTTATTGTACTAATTTACCTATGAAAATTCGGAAAAAGTGATGGATGGCACGTAAAACTTTGCCGAATATTACGAAGTTTACAATTACAAAAAAATATTTTAGTTTCTCAAATTATTACTCACACAGAAGTTTATGAAAACGTACAGTGCATTCGATAGTTTCAATAATTAATAAATTATTTTTTATGTGCTTTCAAAGTAAGATTGCCTTACTTGCTTAATAAAAAATTCACATCATTGAAAAAAAAAACGGGATTGAATATTGCACTTGGTTTAAATAATTTAGAAACGTTAGAAATTAAAAAAGTTAATTGTAATATTACTCATAACCGATTGAATTTGATAAATAACTCGTAATTAAATATTTCCCTATCATCCACGAATGTACCCATGTCCACACACAATTGATTAATTTGTTTTTTTTGCGTGTAACGACAGTTTGTGCGTCCGTCCTGGTGAAGATACAGTAGCATCGTAACCGTTTGATATAAACATACATCGTTTGTTACAATATTGTTTATTAATATATCTAATTAATTCATCATCATCATCATCACTGTTGGGTCTACAACCCCTAGTGAGTCTTTCTCAGTCTTGCGACAGCTCTCTCAAGATCTGGATCTTCAAAGCAGATGTGTCAGGACACGTTATCGCTCCTGTTCATTTTACCGTTATCACTAAGTAGTTCAGACACCATATAAAAATGATATTTTTTTCTATACTAATATTATAGAGAGGAAAATTGATTGGGGGTTTGAATTGAATAGGCTCCGAAACTACTGAACCGATTTGAAAAATTTTTTCACATTCAGAATCCTACATTATCCCCGATGAACATAGGCTATAGAATATTTTCAAAAATGTTAGGGATCCATATGAAAACTTCGATAATGTAACCCAACGTGTGAAAAAATTACGAAAAAAAAACCTTATATTGCGTACGCTGCGGAAATTATTGCCAATAGAGCAAAGTAATGTACTACAGTTTTATAAAGGACATTAATATCTACAAAAAAGTCTGCGATACCATATATCTAAGTATTACAGTTATGTTACAATAACTTATGTTAACATTAGATGGAGACATTGTTTTTTAGAGAACAGCGGACCCTTTGTTTTCCCTCACAAACTTAATTCTTAACCCGTGCAACGCCGGGTACGACCAGCTAGTATGCATATATTTCAAGTGTGTAGATAAGGAAATATTGGCAGTTTACGCTTGACGTGACGTAAGTATTATCTGAACATGTTGCTTGATCAAGTAATTGGAAAAAAAGGAATTTGTGAACTTCACGCCATTTTCCATGGCGACGTCTATCTTATAACGTACGAGTACATACGGGCATTTATTTAAAGCCACTTTTATTGGTCCTGTGCACTATCCGTAATGCACGTCACGGGTCGAGGTATGTGCGCGTACGTGTTTCGTCTTGCTACCACTGGAGCTATTTCCGTACACGAAGGGTACGCGAAAGGCTCTTGTGCCGCTGAGCATCACCGCCGAGTGCAGACTTGAAGGCTTCGCAGAGGTTCCTAACCTTCGTGCTGATCTGATATCTGATGAGCGCACTGTTGATTTTTTTTTATTACTAATCTCACGAATCCGACCGAGAAGGCTTTCTTCTGATGGACATTGCGAACATTCCGACGGTCCCTACGTAAACTCGGACATTTACCAAAAATGCATTTTTTATTTTTTTGTACTAATTACATATCAAATATTCTCTGCAATACGAAATTTAAAAAAAAATGTTTTTACTTTTTTATAAAAAAAACTGACTTAATAGCGGACATTTTGACTCTCCTGTAAAATAGCTTTTTTGTAGATGTCTTGCGTATGTAGAGCTCATCGATTAATTCAAATTGTCTATTGAGAGGATATTCTTAGTGTGGTAGATAGAATGATATTATGGTACAATGTAAAAACATTTTTAGACAGTGGAATAGCATATTATAGAATGCGCTTAGATGTATTTCAGAAAACACTAGAGAAATAAAAATACAGTAAACGAGATAAAACTACGGCTGAGTTACTAAAGTGCGCGGGTCCCAAGTCAACATCTGATCACGTGACACGCGAAACGCGACAGTCCTCGTCGTACCTCAGCAAATGGTGTGATTTTGGCTTATGTAAAATAACACGTTAACCGTGTATAATTAAATTTCGATTTTAAACTGAGCCTGTGTCACGAAGAATGTGTCCAGGTATAATTCAAATTATAATATGTCAATATTACATTGATGCATAATTATCCGCTGTTTAAAAAAAACATAACCAAATACGAAAACAAACTAAAACATATTATGTACAATAATCATTTGGGGGCATATCGCCATCAACGTCAAATGTGTACTCCATTTGCTTTGAAGGTATTTTATTTGACTATTCGACGTAAATTACTTTCACGATAGTCTATAAGTTTGGACAAAAAATAAATCAGAAATATTGAAAATAAATGTAAATTTTGTTGTCGCTTATTTCAGTAACTGTCGACATCTTACCCAAAGTGTCAAGAATATTTTCTATTCATAATTGAATAAAGAAATTTTTCCGAAAATTTTGCTAGTTAAGTTACGTGAGTGGTATTCTAGTTTATAATATATAACTCCACAGTTTAATAGTATCACCCCCGGTAGCGTTGCAACCACTTCGTTACATCGCTAGAATCACGTCTTTCTACGTTAGCTGGATCACATTCTCTATCATAACCAATGTCGATTTTATTATAATGAAATCATCCAGAATGGAACCGACTGCCCACCGTTTTAACAATTTGTAAATCGCCTCCATAAAAATGTCGGCGCTCGCCAGCAAAGGTCTGGCCTTCGCTGGCTTATACCGTGTCGCCGTCCCAAGTTCGTATTTAATGGCGCGTGTAACGATTATGTTTCTTCAATCTAGTGATAATAAAAATTATTTATTGCTTCGCTTTCAAAAATTTCATACCAGTTCCTATCTCATTTTTTCATGCTATAAAAGAAAGCTGAAAATAAGCAATCCAACGGTAGCAAGCCGCCTTGGCTTGGAGAGACATTTCGGCCAACCGGGATCGGGGCCTCGTCAGGCCGCAGACATTGTGGGGTCTGTTAGGATCATGGTTAGAGTCGGGACTTTACTTGAAACAAATTGTCTTTTCCATGCTTTACTGTCCCGATCCAGAGATTTTTTATATTTTAACCGGGCTATTATTTTTAGTGCGACAATATTTGTTTCATCATTACAAGGCATCATGGATTGGTGTTGCTAAGCTCTGTCTATGGTTCACATAGCAGAGTGTAGGTTTTATAAGGATGCCCTCCGAATGTCTCTTTGACTGTCGATTCCATATGGAGGTCACGCAGTCCTACGTTCCGGCCTATCGCTGGACAGCGGTCCCTAATATATTTATGTTATGCGCAATATACACCAACTTATCAATGTATTCGAAGTGCACCTTCGATGTCAATATACGTTTATTTTATGTTGCTATGCTGCCACTCGATCATATATAAATTGCACATATTGCTGCAATAGGAACATAAAACACTTTTACTGCCTTTTATGCAACTTCGCAGCTATTCATTTAATCAGGAATAAAATAATCCTGAAATATTAGTTAGAAAATTTATGTTTATTATGGTATCGTTCTGATCTATTAACACAATTTTATATATATATATATATATACACTATATTTCATTTAATTGATAATACATTTTTTTACAGAGATAGAGAGAGTTTTTTGCAATGGTATTTCTCTTCTACATGAGTAATACAACTCATGAGTAGGAGAGGAATATCATTACAATGTATTAAATAGTAAGTGGTACATAAATGTATATAAGAAGAATAGATCGTTATTAGTGCTTTCAATTTCCTTCAATTTTTTTAAGTTAGTTTTAAATATGTCAAATATATAGTGACATATTTACAAATAGTTATATTTAAATTTTTTTCATGTCTAAGAATGCAAAAGTTTGTTTGTCCTTTTACTATTTTCGGCACAGGGAAGAGAATTTTCGTAAATGATAGTAGTGTATATGTATACATATTGTTTATCGTCATGAAATAAATATGCATTGCAAGCATTTCATTGAACGCTAATTTAAATTGAGCAGAACAGCCGAGTAGCATCGATCATTTAGTAGAATTATTTATTTTCTCAAGTTCGTATAATATTTATATCGTGGACTCCGGCATCTAAGTTTATAATGTTTAGTTTCACCTGGCGGAGGAGAGCACTAATTGTATCAATTATAGTTATAATGCACGATCAATTTGACATTATTCATGTGTTTTTTGACAATTACTGATTTGAGGGTAACCTTGAAGCTTTGGGCGTAATGGATGAATGTTAAAACTTCGCAAAAAATAACAAACATTTTTAATTCAATTTGCAATGATAATTCCTGCTTTTTGTTATTTTAGACATTTTTAGATACGATGTTCTGAAATATTAGATGTAATATTTTGCTACTGATAAAATTATTTATGGTCATTTTTACACCTGATATGCAAAGAACGTTCCAGACTTATTTTTATCATTCTATTTAAATATTATCATTCAATTTCGCATTTTTTCATATTGTATCCATTATCTATCATATTCCGAAAAGATGATCAGAATATAAATAAATAATTTCATTCGAAATACTTTTCATACGTTTTCACCGTTGTTAATAGATTGGTTTAAATAAAATGAATCTGTTCAAATACAGGGTGTCTCATTGCTAGTACCAAAAACTTTACAGGCGGATTCCTGTCTTGATAATGAATGTTTAAGAAACCAATGTTATGTTAGTTATGGAGATATGCAATATAAAGTTTGCATTTTTTTAAATTCTGACTTATTTTTTGCAAAAAGTTTAACAATCGTTACAGTATATTTTATCGATTATGAAAAATTCATTCGCTTTCATACAATTCAAATAAAATGTTAAAAACCTTGAAAAAATCTATTTTCAATTTTTGAAAGATTTTTATCATTTTATTCGATTTGCATAAATGCGAATGAATTTTACATAAAAGATATGTTTTTGCAAAAAATAAATCAGAAATATTGAAAAAAAATGTAAACTTTGATACCTTCATAGCTATTGATATTAGGTCATGGCAGGGATCCCACCTGTTTTTTGCTACTAGCTATGAGTCACCCAGTGTACCATCCTAAACATAATACAACTATTCTGCAATATTTCGTACATAAATATTTTTAATTCTGAACATAAGAACGTAGATTGATTTCCCGTACGGAAATTTTTATTTTATTTTAAAATCACGCTATCATTGTGTACGTAATGCAATCTATACATAGATTAGTTGTGACGGGACTATCGACAACAAAGTGTTGCAATCTGTGTACACGTATCTGTGTGCGATAGGAATTATTAACATTCGCATTGCGCAAGCAGTCCGTGTACGATTGATTATTACACATCATCACATGATCCGTGACGGCTGCGCATCGACGGCCGGTCGGATGCGCGGGACTCGACTGCATTCTGCGAGACACTAATGTGTGTGAACCGCGCCACACGCCTGCTGCGCGAGGCGTCGTATGAATTTAAAACTGCGCTGCGAGATTGCCCGTCGCTTTATTTTATTCACCAATGATCAATTTATTTGTATGCTGGCCAAAAACCCGTGAAAAACCACGGGACATAATCTAAATGTAATAATTTCGTCGTCTGTCCGTGGTTTGCTGGAACTACGCTGGAATTGGAGTATAACACGCGAGGGTCGCCCACTAAATTACACGGTCGCATTTATTACTAACTAACTTACTTACTTACCATCACGCCCTTTCCCCGTGGGGGTAGGCAGAGAGGATAGAGCGCCATACTCTTCTGTCCTGACATACAACTTTCGCTTCGTCTACATTCATACATCTTCGCATGCAAGCTCGACGGTTGCTCAGGCTTCTCACAGGACCATCTTCCAGTATCTGGTTAATCTTGTCATGCCACGTCTTTCGTGGTCGCCCTCTCTTTCTGGCGCCGTCAACATTTGCATCATATATCTTTCTTACCATTCTTTCCTCATTCATTCGCTCAACGTGCCCAAACCACCTGAGCGACCCTACTTTTATTTATTTATACAATTACATTTATTTATAAGTATTTTTCTACGTATTATTTATACAAGTATTTTTCTACATTTGATTACCTGGCGCGTAAACAAACAAAACTGACGGTTTTCCAACACGGGAACAGACAACATGCAATTGGCCAAGCGAGAAACACGGGTTTTCAAAATCTGTACCGTTCGACCAACCAGACTCGAAATTTGCAAACTTATTTATTCTTTAGGACCCGGCGGGTAACGACATTTACCCCCTCCCCTTAGGCCCCTTCGTCTCCCGTGATATATTTTCAATGCAAATCTTTACCGTTCGACCGATCGGACTCAAAATTTGGAATCTTAGCGGTCTCTCTGTATGCTGTGTTTTCAAAAAACTGAAGACACGCAGACAGTGGACAAGTCTATGTTGAATTCTTAAATGTTTTATTAAAATTGACGCGTGACCGCGCATTTCCGTCCCATAGATTCTAAGCCTGAAGTCTCCAGCATTGCATTCCGAAGCGTTTTTGCATGTTTCTACTACCTAGGCGTCGCTGAAAGGGCACTCAAAGCGACTAAACTTAAAGTTATACATAACTTGTTCTAAACGCACTTTTCTTCTTGTGGCTTTTGGGTAAAAATGGAATAGGTATATATAGAGTACAACTGAGCTAGTCCACAACACTCAACAGTTAGATTCTTGCTTAAATTATGAGTTGAAAATGTTCGAGCAACAATGTCCTAATATCAATAGTTGTGGTGATAAACGACTTCAAAATTTGCACATCGGTTCAATATATCGGACTTATTATCTGCAAAACGTTGGACCATCATTAAATTAACTTATATCTAGTATTAAAAATTCATCCCCTTCGAAATAAGCCAAACAAAATGATTAAAACGTTGCAGAAATTTGAAGGTTTTTATCATTTTATTTGACTTGTATTAAAGCGAATGAATTTGTAATATTCGAAATAAGTTACTGTTTAATCAAGTGTTTTACAGAAGGTTATAATCAAATGTTTTACAGAAAATAAGGCAGAAATATTGAAAAAAAAATCAAACTTTGAAGTCGTTTTATCTCCATAACTATTAATATTAGGACATTGTTGCTCAAATGTTTTCGATTTACACGGAGTAAAGCTGTAAAGTATTGTGATGTAAGATGACAATTCTTACGATGGTATTTGGTATCATGTAGAGTCCTTTCCGGCTGAAGGTCGGAAGCGTAAAAACCTAATTTACGGTTTTTCTTTGTTTACCACGAGTAGTTCTCGATGTAGTTTATAGATAATTAATTAAATTTTGACTGTAGTAATATTAATAAGTGAACAATACAGTTTTAATTTTATTCTATCAAGAACTATTGACGTATTCTTCCGATTTTTGCAAGAAAGATCTGGATTCTGGATATTTAAGAATTTTTTAAATTTTTTTTATTACAAATACATTTTTTTTACAATATAGAGACAAGTTACTTATGATGGATATGTCTCTTCTACATGAGTGACAAACTCGTGTGTAGGAGAGGACTATCATTACATTTTACATTTACACAGAATTATATGATAAAATGTATAGACAATTAAGTTATAATAATTAAGTAATAGGCGCATATATAATAAAATATTTTTTTTATTATTTCTGTAGATATTTTTCCACGTTTTTTTTAAATGCCTCATAATTTTCCTCAGTCCTCATTTCAACAGGCAATTCGTTGAACCATTTCACACCTCTAAATCAATACATACGTATATTTAATATCTAATCTGAGGGAGTACTGCAAGAGTGGTAACAAAATCCACTTTCAAAATGTCTCGCTAACTTGTGGATCAACTGAAGTTTGACAGTTCACGTTTAATGTGATATCCCGGGCGTCCGCTCGGTCGGCGCCTACGTACAGCGGATTCAGCGACTCATTCAACAACTAATCAAGCGCCTAACCAACCGGCTGTAATCCTTCCCCCTCTCCTTCACCCCTGTGCACGCTAATCAGACGTTTATGCCGAATTACTCAACTCCATCTCGAGTCATAACTTGAGCCTAAAACCGTGGCTTGGATAACGGGCCTAGATAGTGTCTTGGTGTTCATTTATCATTGGTACTTATTTTGTTTGGATTTATTTCATTCTCGTTTGTGTCCCTTGTATCGCCGTGTTTAATTTTGCTACGCTAACAGTTTATTTAAAAAGAAAATCCTTGCCCTTAACCTTGTTGTGTGGTGATAATATTGGTGGTAATCTCGTTTCGTACTAGGAGTTCCCGCTACATAAAACACATAAATTATCGATTATAATAATTTTTAAAATTATGCTTTTTTCTCTTTAATATTCATATTTACATTTGTTCACAGCTTTCGTAGTGAATGTATGAATCAATATTTTACAAAGACGTGTTGCCTCTGTAGGTGATAATTAAGATATAGATAGATCCTGTGCTTACAGAGGAAAACAATGAACATTTCGAAACATAAATAAGCATTGAAATACAGCACGCGGTCTAAAGTAGAGTACAATGATAATAAATATACATATTCAGAGCACGCAATAATTTCTGCTAAACATTAATGTTTTCACAAAGGCGAATGTCTGTAACATAATAATTATTACGTTTTACAACGTTGGAAGACTTCAGTGGTCGGACCATGTAGGCAGGATAATCAAGCAGCAAAGTCTTCAATGACATATGTCTCTCAGAGAAATGAATGGATGAAGTAGGGGTCTTCTTTCCCTTTTTTATGCTCTTGGTAGATTAGTCGTAGTCGCTGATGGCGATGACACTACGGCCAAAATTATCCGGCGCCATCTGTTTCGAACTGCGGCTTTCCTGACGGCTTCCAGAAGTGATCCATTACTTGCAGACTTGACCAGATCCGTCCATCTATTTGTTTTGTATTGTTGCGGCATGTGTTTCAGTGTGCGCATTTGTATTGTAGCAAATTGATGTTGCTCAAGAGCCAATCGTGGTGTCGATGTTTCACATCATATTAATTTATTCAATTTTAATCACTGTTTATAGTGTAGTTTACAAAAGTAATATTAATAACAAATACGAAGTTTTTATGTATTTTTTTTTATTATAAGTACGAAATAGTAATAATGATATAAATTTGTAAAACTTTTTTCGGAAATAATGAATGTGAGAACGGAAAGGTGTCACAGCAGTATCGATTATTTATATTTTAACGTAGCTGTGTACATTGTACTTGGTTTTGAATGTAGGACTAACATGAATGATGACCCTAGAGGTGTTCATTAAAATCCCCCAACCTTTGTTGTCAATATTGAGTATACTGACTACTCAATCACTGTCCTAATTGCCAGTACATTATATAGCAAAACCTTAATATATTTGCTTTTGAAGGGTATGGAAGGACGCCCGGCCTCTCTTTGATATCAAAATCTGGTCACTAAAACAAAGAGAAGTTCCCAAATCTCAGATACTCAGTGGGCGGGCTACTGCAGTAGTATTTATAAGGGGTTTTTCAATATGAATTCTATGGTTTTAAAATGTCAGCAACCATAGTTTATGTTTAATTTTTAGTTTTAAGCGCCCTTGAGGTGAGTATTCGCGAAAACGGCGCTATATAAATTATCAAAATATTATTATTATTATTATTATTAGTTTAACCATTGTTAAAGTATACGCTTGCTGATCGTCTGAAAATAAGCGTTAAATTGTGAATATGCATCGTGAACTTCGGCAAGTTATGGTCCGAGAAAATTATGGTTGAATAAAATTCAGTTGTAAACATCGTTATGAGGAGCTGGTTGAATATTGTTGCAAGTGCATAATCTCAGACAATTGAAAGAGTGCATTACAAATTTCCAAGTGGCGGTGGCTCAAATTAATTCTCCGCTAAACCGAATGCAAAACTTGGCTAACAAGTACCTATTCTGAAATCGCCGATGTGTGGAATATATCTTTAACGAAATACAAAAAAGATTTTCATTACAAACAGATCATCACATCCAACCTGAATCAATATTGGACGGTTAAACACGTATTGTTTTAATTAATATTCAAAATATACAGGGTGTACCAGAGCTAGCAGCAGAAACTTCGCCGGTAGATTACTGCCTATGTTATGATTCTAAAATGTTCAAGCAACCATGACCTAACATCGTAATAATAGTTGTGGAGATATGCGATATCAAAGTTTGCATTTTTTTCTCTCAATATTTCTGACTTATATTTTACAAAAAGTTGAACTATCATTACAGTAACTTATATCGATTATGAAAAATTCATTTGCTTCAACACAACTGAAATAAAATGATAAAAGCCTTGTAAAAATAACTTTTTTCAATTTTTGCAAGGTTTTTATCATTTTATTCGACTTGTATTAAAGCGAATGAATTTTTCATAATCGATATAAGTTTACTGTAATGATAGTTCAACTTTTTGCAGAAAATAATTCAGAAATATTGAAAAAAAATGCAAACTTTGATATTGCATATCTCCATAACTATTGAACATTTTAGACTCATAACACAGGCAGGAATTTACCGGCAAATTTTCTGCTGCTAGCTCTGGTACACCCTGTATATACGTTATGATTTCGTCGCTGTTATGTTAAATTTTTATACATGTATTTAAACGGCACTTTGGTTTCGTATAATTAAATAAAATAAATTATCCAATCCAGTATTATTATAACAGCAAGACTTTCAGAAATGTATGGCGGGTGGGCAGAGAGCAGAGTTATTAATCCAGTTTGTCACCGGATTCCCAATCCTTCTCCCCGCGGTGGAGCGGCGCTCTCTATCCGGGCGGCGCTATAATTGCCAGTCACCGACAGACCCAGACCAAACTTGGGAACTTCACCCCAGCCGTGACATCCCTCGCAAATTAGAAACAAACAACGATGAATATTGAAGTTATAATTAAAATAATCGAACGCTGTTGTAAGACTCCTCGACGAACTCCAGCTGTACTAATGGGATTTCGTGGATTGAAGGAGTTGATGCGGGATTGTAGCAGCGAGATCGGGCGCAGATAATATTATAAGAATGTGAGAAGTGTGTGAAACACGTTTTTATTGCTTTTCCGAAATTGCGTCATCATTTTATTATACTTTATCTTTGCGTTTTTCTGATGAAAGCAAAATAATCTATAGATAACGCAATGTTTATGACAACATGAAAATATTACTTTTGTCAATATAACATTTGATATCGTGTAACAATCAACTATATTTGTTGCGGAAGAATTTTCATTTTAATGTTGTTAATGTAAAAAATTGGCGATCGCAAAGAACTCGCAGAGATTGGAACTTTGGAACTCGAAAGCGCATTAGTGAAAAGGGGGAATAATAAAATCCACACAACTTGAATATCTCATACCGTCACGCCGTTTCTCCGTATTCTTAGGCAGAGTGGATAGAACGCCACACCCTTCTGCCCCGGCACACCACACTTGCTTCCATCCACTTTCATACGTTGACTCGTGCACGCTCTTCCATTGTTGAAATTTTAACGGGGCCGTCCTGTTATATTTGGTTTATCTGAAGACTCCAGGTCAAAAAATAAATTAGAAAATTTTACGTCTTTACCCTATTATGAATTTTTTTAGATTTTAAAATTGTGTTTTTTTCGTATGGTTTTTTCAAAAATTTATAAATGTTCATTTATAATACATTTTTGTTCGAAAGCTTCCTGTTTGTTTTGACAGAGTTTAGAATTAACTTTTTAATTAAATTAAATTAAATTACTGCTTACATTTACGTTCAATCGTCAATAAATCCACGTACCACTCAAAGTTTTCACAAAAAAGGAACAAAGTAAAGTTTTTGACGTGAAGAATGGTCTTAGCAAGTTTCTGGGATTATTCTCATACAAAAGTGACTGATTGAATTGTCTTTGTAAAATTATATGTTCACAGTTTACAATAAATAAGCTTAAGACATTTACTTTATTCGATTAAACTTTTACATATAAGTATGGCGGTTAAATTGTTTCGCTTATTTGGGGTTGAAGCATTCGCGTAAAATTATCGATGTCTGCCATTGAAAACCTTTCTTTATTTTACACACGTCATTTCGTTAGTTTACCGCTGAAAACCGCAGCACGTAGGGAAAGTCATTGTAAATCCACGGTACGAGTCATGACGAGTGGGTGTACATCCATAGGCCGGCACTGCGAGTAACGCTGTCAGGTTCACTCTGCGGAGTATAATACACCGCACTTACGTAAATATCGCAAGAATTGTTTATTTCGGTTTCTCTTTGTTAAAAGCCGGGCGAGGATATTACGGTACGTAGTCATACTTACATACGCACGCATATGCATGTTCGCTTTTATTCTCGGTTGGTGAATAGGTGAAACAACTATACTTATATTATGTTATCGTTAAAGTATGAAATCCATTATATTATGATTTTTATGCTATTGGGTCGGGGTCCCTGCAGCGCATAAAAGGTTCCAACTTTTCCTGTCTCGGGCTTCGCTTTCCACGTCAGCCCAATTTAGTTGCAACCTCACTTCGCAGCAGTCCTCTGTTTCCGACAGTTCCTCCTAGGACGGCGCCTTGGTCTTCTGCCTTCTGGTCTTGCCTGGAATATCCGCTTTGGCACTCCATCTGCCGGCATCCGCAAAATATGTCCCAGCCACCGTAACTTTGATTTCTCGATCAAAGTCGATAAGAGGTCTACTTCGAGACATTCTCTTATTTGAGTGTTTCTGATTCTGTCCCTTCTGGTAACTCCTAATCCCTCGTAGAAATCCCATCTCGGTGGCCTGCAGCCTCTTTCTTGATATCTTTTATGACACCGTAGGTATTATAATGAAACGGCTAAATTATATAAGATATATATAGAAAATGGAAGAAATACTGTCCTTCAATTGTGGTTCTTTGGGTGGCTGAAGAGTCAAATCTTTCATCCACAAGTTCTGGTATATACTGGAAAGTCCTTAGTCTTGATTTCCGCTTCTTGTCTCCTGTTTCCAACATTCTGTTGCTTCAAAATTTTGGGTACCGCTGTATGTGTACCATTGCCCTCCAATTAGGCTCGTCTCCCGCAGCTAGTTTTTTTTCAATTTTCAATTTTTATTTATTACATAATATGTACATTACAAACTTTATGTTTAATGCATACATATTATGAATTTATATCTAAAAATATACATATACACATATATATACATTTCAACGTATCGCTCTTGATTTCCTTTTGTAGATTCGCTTTCAGGTAGCGTTTGAAGCGTTTTTTGGTCCCTTTGTGAGCATTTACTCCGGAAAAGATGAGAGTACGTTATACCCTCGGTAGTATCTTTTCAAGCATTCTGACCATCTGGCTAATGCCCAGAAGTTGTCCATGAATTATATTACCGCTTTGACTAGAAATAACCCCGACAATGATGATGGTAAATCATTTTTCGTACCTTATTATTTTTTATTACCCCAACTTTTTTCTTAATTATTATATAATTATTACTAAATTAAATAATTCTACATACATTCAGAAAAACAAAATTACTAATCTGCACTATTTTCGCTCAGAGATGCTGTGCATTTCGCACCATAAATGGCAAAATTAGTTTCACGATAGGAAATAAAGGCATAATAAGTTTTAGTTTTTTAGAGTTTTCTTCATTGAATTTTGAATAGAAAATATTCTTTACTCTTTGGGTGAAATGTCGACGGTTACGGAGATAAACAACAACAAAGTTTGCATTTTTTTCTCAATATTTTAAACTTATTTTCAATAAACGTTGGATTATCGCTACAGTAACTTATAAGGAATATAAAAAATTTATTAGCAATATTCATTATTATGTTCTTAGAACATGGATATAAAAATATTATTTAAATTTATTATTTTACAAATTCAGTAATAAAATTGATGTGCTAAAAATTAATTGTATAGGTCTTAAAATTAAAAATAAATAAAAATGGTGTCTCTTCAATCGGGACCTTATGCGAAACATACGTTGTATTAATTTTTATTGAACGTTGTTGTTAAGTCTGTTTTCAAAACATGCAGTATAACATAATTATAATTTGAAATAAAAGATAAATTATCTGTAAAAATTCCCCAAACATGATAAGGATCGTAGTGATTTGGAGATTGTATCCGAAAAATAAAAATAGAAATAATGGAAAGATAATAAAATTCGGGTTATAATTTAGATTTATTTTTTATTTTTTTGGCGTTCATGCACATATATTTTATCGAAGCAAGTAAATAAGTAGTCTGATTTCGAATATGTCAATATAATCCTGACGGATTCGAAGTTCGCTTCTATTTAAAACTTATTGAAATGCACGACGTCGCCATTTTTCGTATGTTCATATCATAATACATATTATATATAAAGACAAATAGAGCATTTTATTTGCATATGCTATGCTATACGGATAGACAGCGAACGGACATGAGGTTATTTAAATACGTATATGTGTACTTCGCAATCTAAATAAAGCCCTCTATTAGTCTACAGAACAAACAGGTACGTATGACATACAGGAACACACTTTAATGGTAGCCTACAGACAGCCTCGCGCTTATATGCATGTTTCTTTTTCTGCCTTCTATAAAAGACAAAAAGAACGAGTCGTTCGTTACATCTCACGTCAGGATGCTGTGTGGACCATGTACCTGCATATTACATCGCAGACGTTTAGAGTCATAGGGCAACGTGTGCGGTGTAGTTGTAGTAGAACTTCTGTCAGAGCACGCTCAAGGTTTGCAAAGGTCAAAGAAAAACATTTCCCGGGAATTTTCTTCGAGAACAAACGCGCTAGGTACATTTCTGCGAGTACAGATAACAATGTCATGCACACCAGCATTTATGCGGGATCCTTATCTCGCAAATATTAACATACGAACGTAGCAACAAAATTGATCGCAGATAATGTAAATGAACGTGGATTTTAAAACATATTTGTGCGTGGAGTTTCTTTTGTACTTTAATATTTCAGTTGCCGAGCGGGTTATCGATAACTGTCATGACTCAATTCACTCGCCCATAATTTCATTCGTTAGCTTTGATTTGAGAACAGCGTCTTTTAATTCGAAAATCACGATGTAAATCTAATTGACTTAAATTTAAAAAAAAAATACACTCACAGAGTGTGTACATCTCACGTCAATATTCCTACCATTTCACCTGCATAACTAACTCCTGCGGTCTCCTGTGACAGGGCTCTAGCCCCCTGACTACTTGGATCACTAGGCAAGAGAGACATTGATCATCGAGACAAAACACGAGAGAGTGAGACATTGATCTATAAGTTTTTAAAAGCCTGAGGCAAGTATATTTTTGTAATGGATTGTTATGAGCACTAAGAACGTAATAAATAAGTTAAAAGGTCAATTAGAAAGACATACAGAAAAATCTAATTCACGAAAAAATATTTGGCTACTACCGGGATTCGAACCCGGGCCACCTCCTTTCCGGGTGAATTAGATTTTTCTGTATGTCTTTCTAATTGATTAATTGATTTGGTTTTAAAAATTTCACAGAACTTTGTTCTGAAAAATTACAACTTCATGAATGTTTTCTTGAATATAAGTTAAAATGTCTTCATTTTTTTATTATTATTATAATTAACTATAAATAATATTAAATAAGTATCAATATAAAAGTACTTACATCAATGCGTTAAAAACATTATTAACACAGAAGTAAACCGTATAACTAATTGGAAACTAAATGAACTAACGAAACGAAACTAAATGAACCCTTTCATTTATTTCTTGGGAATGTCAAAATCAAATTCTTATTGGTGATTTCGTGATTTTTCTTTAATTTGCACTTCTAAGTTTCATGCTTGTAAATAATTGCTCACGTGGATATGTTTTTTTTTAAACTCACGATGATAAGAACAGCAAAGGCCCATATGGAAGCAAAAACACTCGTTTTTAAGTTCTACATTTTTCCTTTTTTGAGACGCGATTCGCATTATGAGGGCATTATATATCTCTTATAATAATGCCCTCATAAGGCTAAACGCGTCTCAAAAAATAAAATAAATGTGGAACTTGACAAGTTTCCATCTGTGTGATTACAGAGTTCTATAAACTTACTTCGGAAACTATAAGTTGAAACAAGAAAGGCATTCTCTTAGCCGACCCTGAGTCTGGAAGGGTACATTCCAGGTGTCAAAAATATTTTTTTCTGCTTTCTGTAGACCTTACTTGCACTTAGCTGTACTAAGATCAAACGATCTCGCTAAAACAGTATTTATAAAGAAGGGTCATAGGTCATTCAATTGTTACAATCTTCAATCGCAATAGATGCGCGAAGTGTCGATCGCAATAAGTACGTGTGTGGAGACAGCTATACGTACACGCGGGGCGGGGTTGGCACGAGCCCAACCCCCGAAGCGGGTAATTATTGCGACGGCACGTGCGGGTTCACATTAATGGTGAATAGTGTACATCTCCGGCGGCGACTGGGGCGCGCTCAATAGACCGGCCCGACCTTGGGCTGAGAGCAGCCCGACAGATTAGATTGACATTGCTTCGCAGTCGGCTGCGTTACTTTGATTATCCCTGTGTGCACTTGACACGAGACGCGAGATTGCGCTGGTGGTGGTGGTGGTAGGTACCTACGCTGGAAATCTCAACCAATGTTCCACACAAAATGGCGAACGGCAACGATTTAGCGGATTTGTAAATAGGGAAGTTGCACGATCCGACGCCTTGCCGCGGACACGCGAGTTTTGACAGATTTTAATCAATAATTAATTAATTAAAAAATTAAAAAATTAAAAAATTAAAAATTTTAAAAATTTAAAATATTTAAAAATATTTGAAAAATTACAAAATTTATATTTCTACACTTTTATCACATTTTACTGAACAGGAAAGAGATTTTAAATAAAACACAGGTTCAGACTATACAAAACGGTGCACTGAACCAGGAGAGTGACGGACATTACGACCGATAAAGCACAAGAAAAAGCGAGAATTTCACACTGCCTGGTCCATTTCACCTTCCTTTATTTATACCAAAAAAATAGACATAACGGGATTTTAACGGTCATAATAGGATTAGTCTTGGGGGGGAGATAAATCTCGAGATGGTGCAGTAGCGGAGAGTGATGGACCACTTGCATCCGCACGGAAAAGAGTTGCAGGCGCGTGTAATACCGTGCCGCTGTAGTGCTTAGACGGCGCGTTTGGCTCGTCTATCTAAGATTGCTCTCGTTTGGAGAGACGTACATATGTATAAATTATATCATTTTGGGCGCCTGACACATCCGCATATGAATTTAATTATGACTAATGTGTCCGGATGTGTCAGCGACCGTAATTCGCCTCAAAAGGGTCGAATCTTATCTCTCGACATATCTCCCTCAAAACCAATCCGATTGTTTATTTTTTAGTGAATCCTGACAGGAAATGACATGCCGAATCCAACGGTATACGACATGCCAGGTTTTGTGCATTTTTTAAAAAATTCATCTCGCGAATTTTTTCGTATTACGGCCCGGACGCCCTTCACGGGACGCCGGCGTGTGGTCCATAAACCCAGCTTCACCGTATTGGATGCCGCGTGAGGGGTGCGCGCGCTGTTTCGGGCCCCCTTTCAGACGGCTACCTGCCAATCTATTGCGCAGTTAGAAAAAGAAATGTAAAAAATGTATATATTTAATGTTATTTGTAATCCGCGAGATCGTCGTCATCTTCCAACAATGAGATGCGCGTCTCGCGGGTTGTCTATATGCACAATCCCTGTTATCTCCCGTCAGTATTCAGAATTAATAAGACCGCCAAAACCCAGTCAGTTTATTTTTCAAAAACACAAAATACAAACATAAGAAATACTTAAATCTAACAAAGACATACATAAAATTATGGGCATAAAGATAATAAATAATACAGAAAATCATACAGTTTCGTTGAGGCCTCAAACGATATAGGATTATACATGGTTACAGCACAAAATTATCAAGACATAAAGCAGAGCAACGATTAGGTATACAATATTGACATGAAAAAAAAGCAGAGATAAAATATGGAATGACATCTTACACAAATTCCAGACAGTGTACACATATATAGTAATAACCAGGGCATTCAGTAATTTATAAAAATATTTTCCTATCAAAATGTTCACCTATATAATATTTATTTCAATCTAAAAAATGTCAAAAAGGTCTCATATTGCGGCATAAATTATCGCATAGCGGGAGATCCTCCGCGTGCTCGCAGTCCAAAATAGTGATAGCTTGGGCCCGCCGCCGTCAGGGTCGCATAATCGCCTCGGCGCCTTGGTGTCGGCGAAGCCGCGGGTTTGCTACCTGTTGTACCTTCATTGACATTATTTTGTGCTCTCTGTCTGGAATTTCGCAGGCATAATTTTTTAAGTATCGCGGGACCATATCCCATGCGAAACACTCCCCCCATTCGGTTTATCCGAATCTTGAAGGCAGCATGGGATTGGGAATGACCGGCTGATGTCATCTAAGTAGTCATCTCTCTGCTCTGGTTCCGGCTCGGTTGGTAGAACGATAATCTTCGTGACCGGCCGGACGTAATCGCCCGTAGCGGTCCTTATGCGCCCCTTGCGCACTTGGCCGTCTGCGGCAGGTTTGCGTTGTAGGATCGCATCCGAAACACAAAATGATTCCTCACGCATATCGCTCTCGGTGACTTCCGGTCCCGGGTGATTATTTTTCTTGTGATGATGCTGTATCAGAAAGAGTGTATACGGATGTCCACCGTCTAAACAATCGGCTCTCTTAGGCCGGCAGGTATTTCCGCGGCGGTCGCCGCCAGCCGCGAACCATTCTCACTATTCCATGTGAATCTAAATGTGACGTCACCGTGTACAGTCGTCCATTGCGGGGTGGGGTCTCCCCCCGTCAAAAAATACCAATTCTTGGCCAAAGGCGTCCGCCTGGGCTTGTAAGACCCAGACGAGCTCCACCTCATATATTTCAGCGGCCGGTAAATCAGCACTATAGATGTTATATTGCGCTCTCGGCAATTATTTATAAATATAAATTTTAATTTGGTCCCACATAACACCTAACACACATTCCGTCGTAGTGTCGGGGCCTATTATATGGACCTGTTTGATGGTCCTCAAACGCGGTGCTATGTGCTCTAGCACGGCGGGGTCGTCGGATGCCCAATTTTCTAGTTACATCTCGCCCCTACTCAGTATTTCGGTCACTTCTCGGACTCGGGTTACTGTCTCCTCGGTTGTGTCTACTACATCCAGTAGCTCGTACATATAAAATTTCTCCCGTATCACGGCCGCAGCCGCCGGATAGTACGCCGCACTGACGTCAGCTATTCGGTTCCTGATGTATTGGGCACAGGTTGGAAAACACGTCGCGCCGAAAATCATTGACATCATTCGGTACATTTTCGGTTCGCAGTCCGGTTCTCTCAATAAAACAATTGAGCATTTTTCGCTCTTAAAAACAGCTTGTTTATCCGCGGCGGGCGCATTTTTTTTTCTAACGAAGACCGAAAAAATATTTCGCATCTGTATCTCCTCGCCGCGTCAAACACTATATGTACTTGTTCCGGTTTTTTGTGGATTCAAAATTGTAAATGTAGTAAATACCACTGGTGGTCGCCCAGCGCGGCCACCTCTTGATCCTTCAGCACGCATGCATAATTCCGGTTGTATTCCATACCATATATTAAATTCATTAAATATTAAATTTTAGCCTATATGCAATCGCATAGGCCCGGTCTTTTTATTTTGCGTTCAATCCCTTTCAGGCGATTGAGAGCGCACTGCAGACTCGGTGGCAGATATGTGTCATCCTTTTTACTTAGGAGATCATTTTTCTAGAACCAATCGGTTCTACGCCTTGTGGTGGCAAAATAATTTTTATCAAATAATTTTATCAGCGTGCACGTCGTCTGAATCCACGCGTGCCGCCGTCGTGATCCCTTACGAATCGACTGCCAAACGGGCCTCGACCTTTTCTAGATCGTCGTTCGCAGGACTTTGGTTCTAAAAAACCGCAAAGACGGGCGCTCCCACAATCGAGCGGCCCGCGACCACGTCATTTTTATTCAGCTCAGTGCTGTTCGCGAGATGAAATTTCTCGATATCGGCTGTTATCGCACGCATTTCTTGCGTCGTAATCAGTCCGCGTTGTTTATTCCAATTAAAATCTTCTGATTGACAATTTTAGGCGTTCGCGGCCCACCAGCCCGCCTCTAGTTGGATCCATAAACTGAGGCGGAAGGGCTAAATATCACGAACTTAATTGGCCCGCAGCAAACATTTTGCTATCCCGGCTGCCCTTTATAAAAATTC
>JADDOH010024909.1:0-83048 GCA_016648135.1 Agrypnia vestita | reverse complement strand
AGCAAAGTGCATAATATTTCTATACATTAAATATTCTATACATGTATAATCGGTATATTTTACTAATTTTACATTTTTCTATACGATTTCGTTATTTTTTGAAAGTGTGTACTGTATGCAACATTATCTTGAAGTAATTATATTATAGAATGTCAACGGAATCAATAATTTGTTGTGCGCCTGCGGGCATTTGTTTTGCCGACATCCACAGTTGGGCCTCCGATAAGCAAGTTGATTCATAAATGTATTACATTAGAACGGAATGTCTTCAGCACTTATTACATTTATCGATGACACACATATTACTTATATATATTTTCATTTGATTAGCAAGAAAAAATCTATATATAAAGTATCTGCAAAATCGATATATCTAAATAAAACTCGATCTATATATATTTACTTATTAAATCATTTGAAATAATTCTCATGATTAAAATATTTTTTAATTTCAAATAATGTATCATAAATTGTGTAAAATGGAAACCTGTTTACTTAATTGACAAAATTTTCTTTGTGTTCGATTTACGAATTACGAGTAACAGAAACCGTACTCTGTTCTGACCTGAAGTCAGAACCAGTTACGAAAATACGTAAAGTAAAAATATCACAGTGTTCTGTTTCCTTAAAATAAACATGTATAAATAATTTTTTACCATAAAAATATTCATTAAAGGTACTAACTTTAAAACTTCAAAGCATCACTTCGTAAATAAAAAATTGTGTCGAGAAGTAAAACTATCTTCTACTTCCTGCGCCCTATCCCTTCAACAGTAGACTGGCCAAACCACTGTCTCGGATTTTTCGGCCATGATGTTCTCCTTCTTCCAGAGCCCCGACTTCCGGCAATTCTTTCCTTATGAGATTATAAAGATCTCGTACTTCTATACATGTTTCGTCATGTGTCCGAGATATTGAAGTTTTCAGATTTACTTATTTTTCTTAATATGTCCATTCGTAACTCTGTACATCCAGCTTATTTTGAATATTCTTCTGTAGATCCACATCTCGAATGCCTCAAGTCGCCTTATCAATCTTTGCGTAAGCGTCCGTGCTTCCATTCAATAAAATACGTGTACGGAAGTTTTTTTTTTTTCAGAATTTATTTATTTATTTTTGATACATATTACATACATGCATATGCCAAACTGCATAGCAGTTTTACGGCATGGTTGCCTTCAATATTATTTGACAAGTTATTTTTCAACATTTTATATAATTATAATTTTTTTATTAAGATTATAGAGTAGGTCATTATAGGGTATTGTATGATTTTTTAAAGTGATACATGATAATTATAAAGTAATGTAAGATAAGCACATAGCTTTAATATACATTATTTTATCTTGTACTTTTTTGAAGCCAATGGAGTTTTTTTATCTTGCATCATATCGAAGATTTTTTTATCTAATTTATTAAAGATTCTTGGCACAATATATTCTCTTTTTCTTTCACCATACACGTTGTTTGTGATTGGTAGTTTCATTGTTCGTCCTGTCGATCTGATTATATAGTTATGGTGCGTGTCAGTGTGTATAATAATATTATTTATCATTTCTTCTAGAATTATATTATATTTTACTTTATTAAATACTTTAACACGTTTAACTATCCTATACATGTTTACACTCATCACTAGCATTAAAGCACTAAGCACTTGCTGCTAGGCTCTGCAGGCTAAGGTCTGCTGCTGAATTCGTATTGTAAAGAAATGAAAGTGGTCAGCTATACTAATAGACCGGCCGTCGCCGAAAGCTCTTTGCTAGGCCCTGCGGGCAGCTATTGCGCCCGCTCCGCGGTCAGAAGAAGTGAGGTCACAATAGGTCTTGGTGATGTTTCACAAGCCTAGGTGTTTGCTTGATTTTTTTCATAGTGTTGATATTCCTCTAACAATTAAGGTGCTTGGACGACTATTAATGTCTTGTGAATGCCATAGGATGGATAGGTGAATGCCATGCCTCTTTTTCGCACCGAACCAAGTTAGGATAAACGGCAACAAATAATGTATGAAGCCAAAATAAACCAAAGTTGTTTCCAGAACCAGAAGACGGAAACGTTTGATCGGGACTTTGGCTTTCCTGTGATAAGGGGAAAAGGAATGAACGAAGAAGTGCTAGCTATTTACCGCAAAACACCGTGGTCCGCGAAATTCGCGACAACTTGGCAGCTCCATCGGGATAATATACCTACCCGCCCAATCTTAGCATCGTATTTAGGCTTTCTTCCAAACATACATCCGATTTAGGCACTCTAGCCACAGCATTCGCCTAATTTGTCAGGCTCTCCCAACATGGCTCCGTGTGATTTTAGGCTATTCCCTAAGTTGCGAAAAAATGGCGCTGAAAGGAAGAAGACATTTTGCGGAACGCGACGGCCCAGCTGAACACCATTTTAAAAGATGCGTCCCAGAAGGGTTTTTAATAATGGCGGGACCGCTGCGGGAAGTGTGTGCATTAAGAGGATTACTTTGAAGGAGATTAGATTAAGTAGATATAGTATGTATATGAATAAATTTATTTCTGTCGACCAAAGGTTCCACATTTTTTGAACACACCTCGCATATCCCAATAAATGAAATCAGTTCTGCATCGAAATGCTCCATCTTACACTACTTGGGTGACGAACCGAAATTGATTTCAAAAGCGTATACTTTTGCTCGAGTACGTACTCAAATATGTGTGTAGAGTGTAATGTGAATCTAACAGATAACCTATAGATAAGTCGGGAAAATGCAATCCTTGAACAGATCGATAATTGTCATATACTCCCCGCTCACATGTAAATATTCCAAGCGTTTGACCGATGACCGACCTATTTATGTTTACTGGCCGAAGGTCTCAATAGTGATACGAATAGAGCGTGTACTCATTGTCTCGATAAATTATATTTTTTGTCGAAAGTCAGAATACGGAACGTACCGGTTTATGAGATATCGGGGAATTTCCCAGACAATTTTTCGGGTTTTTTCAATCTTCGTTTCTGCCTGCGGTAGTTTTTAAGTTTTATTAAGCATTCGTACCGTTCAGAATATGTTTAAAAAGTTTAAAAAAAATCTAATACATATTATCATATGAATTCTAGATATCACTCAAGACTCTAGGACATGTTCTTGATTTATTAATCAAATTAATCCATCACTAATACCTATTTCCAATCCTTGAAAAGTTTTTTTAAATACTGTAAAAAAATGCCAAAAGAGATTACGTATAGAATCCCTCGTACTACGTCAATGACGACAGTAACTTAGAAGCCTTTAGGACCTTCTTCTACATTCTGGAATACACTGCTACATTCTGGAATTAGCTACAACATTCGATGAACACCAGCCATTAGCAACCAAAGCGAAATAATCGAGCGAAGTACCTAATTTTAAACAAAATGTTATTAAACAATTAGAAAAGACATACAGAAAAATCAAATTAACTAAAAAATATTTTAACTGCTACCGAGATTTGAACCAACGGATATCCATTCTATCCGGGGATGGCGCGTTATCCAATTTCGCCACGGCAGTCTGGTAAGTTAACGAAAATTTTTCGACCTTGCATGTAGTCTCTTTTTAATTGATTGACATTTTTATTCCTTTTTAAAGCAATCCGCTTTTCATAATGCAATAGTCACAAATACCTTTGTGCAGCTACCGCTAGAGGATGATAAAATTAATTAATTAGTTAAAATTCACCTTTATAATATTGCTTTTTAAAGAAATTGCAACTTTATAATAATAATATAAGTATGTACTTAATTGGCGAAATAAACCAGAGCGACTTCTACGTGTGAAAATTTAATATTAATACGTGTTAACGCGCGATAACTTGTACGAGTGATAAATTGGGAAATATTGTAGATTAAAGAATAGATAGCGTTAACTTTAATTCGTGTTTAGTGATTTTATTAATTGAATAATTTAATTAATAAATGGCTATTAATTTCCAGTGTCTTTATTTGTCCTCCCGCAGCTATGACACGTAATATTATCTTTCAACGGTCTTAAACTCATCTGAAAAAAGTGAAAATGAAACGTGTCCGATTAAGCTCGCATGGAACAACCTGATCTAGCCGACCAACCAAATTTCATTTAAAAAATGAACAAAAAATTACTAGTGAAAAATGATGAATAAAAACATAAGAAGTAAGACAAAGCACAGATCTTCTCACGAGTACATATCAGACGGTAATCTATTGTCTGTTTATGTGAATTAAATGATGCGGAAATTATATTTCTCGAATGCAGGCGTTTTCAAAGGCGGCGACGATACGTTTGAAATAAAGCCTCTGTTGATTGTTTCGAATCTTCAATAAAAACACCGAAGGCACCAGCGCTCACAGCCAGCGACTCCGACGAGTCGCAGCTATCAGCGTGGCGTCGACTCCGAGTGTGCTGGGCTACGCGAGTGTGTTGATTTGTTGATTTAATTCGTAGCGCTGCATTCTGCGACCTTGATGACGCGGTCTGTTCGCTGTTATTACCTCATCCGTACCTCGCGACCAGCGCGCTACACACATTTTAGTCAACATTTGAAGAAAAATAACACTTATAATCGGACGTTTCTAAAAATAGCAATCATTGCTCTTTCGGCGTCTTGAAAGTTATTATCGCCGTCAATTTTGATGTTATTAGGTTTGACAGGTTTGAAATTAATGAGTTCAATCAATCAGAAAGTTCTTAAACGTAAGCGAGAAACAAAGTTATTCAATAATCAATTAATGTATATTATAGATGTCTCACAGAGACGAAACTGTATTTCTGCAAGGGAGAGTAGGTATAGAAGTCTTTTTTGGGTGGCCATAGGACTTACGACCTGATGTCCCTGTGACAAACAATCCAGTTCTGTTCTGAAAAATTTGGACATACTCAAAATATTCTAAAAGTTATTCAACTTTACGTTTTACTTTCTGATTGATTGACTTCATTAATTTGAAACCTATACAAAGGTCAAAAATTACAATGTTATACTAAAGTAACTGTCAGGATACCGAAATGGCAATGGCTGCTATTTTCAGAATACGGCGTAATATTTTTGAGAAATGTGTAAAAGGCGGGTGTCGTGTGGCCGTGTTCTTATTTCTTTCCAATAACTTTAGTACTCGTATAAGGTGCTGGTGCATGATTTATATTACGTATCTAATTCATCATTTTAACGCTCTCTGATGTCAGAGATAATTAATTTCTTTCAATTTCAGAATGATAATACATTTCCACTATTCCGGTTCGTAAATAAGAAGTTCTTCATTGAAGAGATTTTTTTCTTATCTTAAGGGATGGTTTCCTTTTCGTTTAGCCGATTTCGTTTCAGTTGTACGATGTTTCTGTTCACCATAATATGTTTCAAAATGTCATTATTCATTGAAAGATTTGGCAGATACTTCGTGGTGCAACATTTTAATGTAAAATATGTTTTACTTTACTTTGTAATACACACACAATATGAGCTATTAAATTACAACTATAGTTTCGAGAGGAGCAGTCCATCAGGTATAGATCAGTTATTATCTGTACCTGATGATGAGAGGGACTGCTCCTCTCGAAACTATAGTTGTAATTTAATAGCTCATATTGTGTGTGTATTACAAAGTAAAGTAAAACATATTTTAAATGTCATTATTCCTTTATGTCCATTTCACCTCCATCACATCTAATATTATAAATATTATAAATAGTAATCGATCTTATTCAGAGTGTAGCACTTGATAAATAAATTTATATTCTTAGTTTATTACCTTTTTATAACTTCGTTTTTATAAATAGGTACCTTCTTTCTATAGATACTATTGTTAGATTAAATAGTTTGGGTTACGTTTTTTAAAATCTATTATCAAATAGGTATAAATAAAAATTGAATCTCTAAAATGTTAACGAAATGAAATACCATAATAAGAAGTTAGTTATGTAAGTATATAACCACTTATGGAGATTTTTAATCTATCAGAACTTCAACCATACTAGCATGTGGTATTTTATGCTAGTGTTGTGGATGTCCTGACGAAGAGACGGGTACGTCTCGAAACCGATATACTGAAAAGTAGACATAATTGGTTATAACAACAAAATTTGTGTTATGCTAGTACATAACCGTGAGTTTTTATATACTAATAAGTAACATTTTGTTAAAATGCCTGACCACAGTTAATGCTTTAAATATTAAAATTAATAATAATGAAATACCATATTTCGTCCAAAAATAAAACTCATTTTTGAGCACAGGCTCTTGAGACGTTCTTTCAGAAATGTATTTCAAAGTTTTCCAAAATACATCTAGTTAGCAAATAGTACTTTTAAATAGAACTCAATTTTAAAGTAAAACATGCAAAAAAAAATGCCAATACAGTGCACACAATAAATATATCTCGCGTACAAATTTTAAAAAGACACCAACTTTTTATTTATATTTTGTGTGTTTATTACTATATTCATACAAACTTAAGAGGTTACATCACGCTGAGAGCCTGAAATTTTGGTAGGAATTGGGTGGTTTGTGTGGGTGATTGAATGGCCAATTTTACTAAAAACGTTTTCTCCCAAATCCGATATATTATATTTTAAATATTTCATATCTAAATAGATACAGTACACGATCTTCTTTTCTGCTTTGAACAAACATGCTTAGGGGAAACTTGCATTTCAGTCATGGAGGAGAAGCTCCACTGGAATGGACGTAACGAGGCCATTCTTTTCAATTTTTTTCTAATAAATTATATTTGAATATGTACCATAATAAGTACCAATAAAAAATAAAAATAATTGATCACCTCTTTGTAAAAAATGGATGGCTAAATCACACCGAGGTTTTCGGGTACAATTCCCGGTGAGGTCACATTAAATCTATGTGATTTATTCAAGCCTGGGTGTTTTTTTTGTGACGGTTTTTTAACATGTTACACAATAAGCGTTATTTGAACGTTCATTTTGCAATTCGACGGGCAACTATCGGTAATAGAGAACAATTATATATTAGTTACCAAATATCAATACAATCAGATATAAATCTCAAATAACTGTACCACGTGTAACCGGTTAAAATAACGTTTTGATCAACACTAGTGTTTTTATTATGTAACAAATTTAGTAATTGGGCCTTTTCGCCAGTTGTAGCGTTTAAAAACAGGCAAAAAAAAATAAACCCCTCAAGACTTAAAAAAGTAGTACAGAGATTGGACCATACAATTGCGCAAAGATTTTTCGCGCGCACGGTAATCCAAAAATTAAAGGAAATATTTAGCTGCGCATATTGGTGCGCTATTTTCACGAATGCGGAAAAGTGTATGATTTATTAGATTTTTTCCAATCACACAATTTCTCTGGTCTACTTCCCACGGAAGAAACGAGCGAGACAGTTCCCCCGAGTCATTATCCGCGAGGAATTGTTCTGCGGGTGCAGCGCACGCGCGCGGTTACGCAATGAGAATTACATTTCACTTCAGTTTCACAATATCGTGTCGGTGCAACTGCACGCGATAATGCATCTTGCAGGCGCGGCGGATGCGTCTTTTCCGGCGGATCGGCTGGTTGCGTCACCACGCACTTCCAGGTCGGGGGAAAAGCGCTTCGGCGTCGGAGACCATCATTCCGCGTGCGAAAGGATGCCAAATGTTTCACTTGTCATTTACCTATTATCGTTATCAACGCCCTAGTGCGCTTTTACAGTAATACATAAAGGGCGAAATTTTTTAAATATTTTTTTATTTTTTTATTTAAAAAGTAATGGAATTAAAAAAATGTTACCCATAAACCTAGGAGGTTTATGGGTAACATTTTTACACGATTCAATATAAGAAAATATAATAATATAATTTAGATACAAGGTAATTTTTTTATAGTTGGCCGAGTTTTAATATTTTTGTCACTTCTGTTTTGAATTTGTCAGTGGTCAGTTGTTTGGTCTGTTGTGGCAGGTCATTGTATAGTTTTAGTCCGTTGCAAATTAGTCGGGATTGTCCTGTTTTTGTTTTGGCGTGTGTTATGTCATAGTTTTGAGCCATTCTAGTGTTGTGTTGGTGTTTTTCGTGCATTTTGTGTAATTTTATGTCTTCGTCTTGTATTTCGCTTACTAATTATAATACATAACCGAACTAAATAACTGACCTAACATCTAACATTTTTTTAAAACAAACAATTGTGATACAAATATATTTTTGTAATAATAACCCGAGGAACACATAAAAATAAAACATATTTAAATGAAAAAATAATAATCATAGAAACACTTAAACTATATATACAGTGTCTAGAGTTAATTTATATGGAATATTACAAATTTATTCACTTTGATAGAAGTAAAATAAAATTAACGACCCTGCAGAAATTTGATAAAAAATTTTGAGAGGTTTTTGTCATTTTTTTGACTTGTATTAAAGCAAATGAATTTTTAATAATTCATATAAGTTACTGTAGTGATAGTCAAACATTTTAAGGAAATATTATTAATTTAAGAAAGTAAAAAGAGATATTGAAAAAAATGTAAACTAAATATAAGTGATATTTTCTATTCAAAATTGAATGTTGAAGATTTCCCCAAACTTTTTGCTACTAGCTGTAAGACATGTTTATATATAAACCATGATTAGTTAAAAAGTAAACTGAAACAATTAAAATCACCTTTTACAAAAATAATAATAAAATATAATAAAGAATAGTAAGTAAAAATTAAATTCAGGACGGCACTAATACAATGAGAAAAAAAATTCAATTCATTAATCTGTACTCGATTCTACAGACATATTCCGAGTAATTATTTAGTTCGGGTATGCTCCTGCAACGAAAAATTTCAACGAGTTTTAAAATCTTATTCTCAAGGCGATGCATGCGTGTTATTGGTAAATTTAGGGCTGTTTCTTTTGGAATAATTTGTTTATAGCTTACGCCTTGCAAGGGAAACATTCTACTCTGGGCCGCGAATAATCTTGTGCCTGGGATCTGCCCATCGCACCCCGTCCAGGAAGGAGAACCTGTTTATTATATTATTAAAACTTAATCTAGACGTATAGTAGTTAACTATTTACAATACTAACGATCTTACGTGAAAAATTAGTATCACTCCCAGAGCACAGAATCTACTACCACACCATCAAGCTGTCTCAGCTTTATCCTTTCCACATTCTTGCGCCCTTCGGATGAAACGTTAGTATCCTCTCAGAGCACAGAGTCTACTACCACACCATCAACCTTACCACGTTCTTGCGCTCTTCGGATGAAAAATTAGTATCACTCCCAGAGCACAGAATATACTACCACACCATCAAGCTATCTCAGCTTTGACCTTACCACATTCTTGCGCTCTTCGGATGAAAAATTAGTATCACTCCCAGAGCACAGAGTCTACTACCACACCATCAACCTTACCACGTTCTTGCGCTCTTCGGATGAAAAATTAGTATCACTCCCAGAGCACATAATATACTACCACACCATCAAGCTATCTCAGCTTTGACCTTACCACATTCTTGCGCTCTTCGGATGAATAATAAGTATCACTCCCAGAGCACAGAATATACTACCACACCATCAAGCTATCTCAGCTTTGACCTTACCACATTCTTGCGCTCTTCGGGTGAAAAATTAGTATCACTCCCAGAGCACAATATACTACCACACCATCAAGCTATCTCAGCTTTGACCTTACCACATTCTTGCGCTCTTCGGATGAAAAATTAGTATCACTCCCAGAGCACAGAGTCTACTACCACACCATCAACCTTACCACGTTCTTGCGCTCTTCGGATGAAAAATTAGTATCACTCCCAGAGCACAGAATCTACTACCACACCATCAAGCTGTCTCAGCTTTATCCTTTCCACATTCTTGCGCCCTTCGGATGAAACGTTAGTATCCTCTCAGAGCACAGGAGTCTAATACCACACATCAACTTTCCAAGTTCTGCGATCTTCGGAATGAAAAAAAATTAGTATCACTCCAGAGCACAGGAATATACTACCACAACATCAAGCATCTCAGCTTGACCTTACCACATTCTTGCGCTCTCGGAATGAAAAATTCGTATCACTCCCAGAGCACAGAGTTACTACCACAACATAACCGTGACCACGTTCTTGCGCTCTTCGGATGAAAAAAATTAGTATCACGCCCGAGCAAGGGAATAGACTACCACACCATCAAGCATATCAGCTTTGACCCTTACCACGTTCTTGCGCTCTTCGGATGAAAAATTAGTATCACTCCCAGAGCACAGAATATACTACCACACCATCAAGCTATCTCAGCTTTGACCTTACCACATTCTTGCGCTCTTCGGATGAAAAATTAGTATCACTCCCAGAGCACATAATATACTACCACACCATCAAGCTATCTCAGCTTTGACCTTACCACATTCTTGCGCTCTTCGGATGAATAATAAGTATCACTCCCAGAGCACAGAATATACTACCACACCATCAAGCTATCTCAGCTTTGACCTTACCACATTCTTGCGCTCTTCGGATGAAAAATTAGTATCACTCCCAGAGCACAGAATCTACTACCACACCATCAAGCTGTCTCAGCTTTATCCTTTCCACATTCTTGCGCCCTTCGGATGAAACGTTAGTATCCTCTCAGAGCACAGAGTCTACTACCACACCATCAACCTTACCACGTTCTTGCGCTCTTCGGATGAAAAATTAGTATCACTCCCAGAGCACAGAATCTACTACCACACCATCAAGCTGTCTCAGCTTTATCCTTTCCACATTCTTGCGCCCTTCGGATGAAACGTTAGTATCCTCTCAGAGCACAGAGGCTACTACCACACCATCAACCTTACCACGTTCTTGCACTCTTCGGATGAAAAATTAGTATCACTCCCAGAGCACAGAGTATACTACCACACCATCAAGCTATCTCAGCTTTGACCTTACCACATTCTTGCGCTCTTCGGATGAAAAATTAGTATCACTCCCAGAGCACAGAATATACTACCACACCATCAAGCTATCTCAGCTTTAACCTTACCACATGCTTGCGCTCTTCGGATGAAAAATTAGTATCACTCCCAGAGCACAGAGTATACTACCACACCATCAAGCTATCTCAGCTTTGACCTTACCACATTCTTGCGCCCTTCGGATCACTGAACAATGCTTTATTTATGGGTCCCTGGTCTTCCAGGCGATGCAAGTGCCTTAGGCAGGTCTTTCAATTTTATTCAATTTTCTCATATCGGCATCCCCGAGCAGATCGCCTTATATATTGACCTCCAGACGCCATTGTCGTTTATGGAGGCGTATATTCTGTGAAGAATTTATCTTTCTGATAAGATCAATGACAATAAAACACTTTGTATACACCACTATTTCTTGAATTATCAACATATTTCGGGACCAGTTGTTTTCCCTTCATTAGGATTCAAAGTATACTAAAAATTAAAATTATATATAAAAAATATAGTCATTAACAAAAGCAAAAATATATATATGCGAGTTGAATAAATAATTGGGAACAAATTTGAAAACCAATTTAAAATATTACTGTTTGCAAAAAGGATTTGGTATTTATAATATTTGATTTGTTTTTAACATTTTTTCTAAGTTATAAAACTTCTAATTTATCTAACTGTAATCCTATGTTATATTATGTATAATTTGTGAACTCTTATTAATATCAAAAGTGTGGTTCATTTCCTAAATATGGTTAGAATATTCAGAATAGTTATTGCTATTTAAACATCCAAAATGCTTCTTAAAATTCTCATATCAAAATTTCTACAAGTTTTACCTGCAAAGAAATCATGGCATGGCATCTCTTCACGTAAATATTTCATTTGTAGATACACTAACGCATCTGTGTGCATGAGATTAATTTATGTAAGTCTGAAAAAAATAAAAATGATTAATTCTTTGTATGTTACGCTTTAGTTAAATACATGATGGGTTTTTAATGCAGGAAGTTGGATGTCATTGTGGCGTTTAGGTTTATGGTTGGCTTGTAGATACGGTTGGACATGCGTCGTCGAATATTTGTCCCACGATGTTCCTATAAAAATAACCCAAATAACCGTACAACTTGCGATCACAAAATAGTTTTCAATCTGATTATTTCCGTATTTGTATTGTTATTTTGCAGAGAAATCAGGGTTTACGTTTAGAAATCACAAAACCAGTTTATTTTCAAGGAAAATATTTTACGATGGTATAATGATATTTCGCGCCAGTATACTTTCGTTCGAAGTTCACGCTAGTAAAAAATGTTTCTGTCCTTTCAAACTATGTATATAAATGTATTTGTATCTGATTATACACATATTTTTGAGCACAGCTAGTTTTGAAGGTGATATTTTATGTAAATTATTTTCGACCAGGTCTACGGCGCCAGTGGCCTTCTGAATACCCGTATCATAATATTATGTGGATATTTTTAAAATATTTTCAATCAATGTGACAGAAATTGACAGCTCGCCTGGAATTCTCGCTCGGTTAACGAGCATTAAAATAACTTGTATTGTAATTCATTGTAGGTATATTAAAATGAAAATTTTTTCGATAACAGTAATAATTTTATGTTAATGAAAAGAAAAGAGTTTGTATAAAACCACTATTTATAGAATTATCAGGATACAACATAAAATTAGAAAAAGTGTTAACAGTAAATTAAATATCATAAATAACCAAATCCTTTTTGCAAATAGCTAAGTTTTTTGATTTATTTTTACATTATTTCTTAATTTGTTTTTCAATTCGCATTTGTACACCCCTGTATTTATTTTTGTTAATGTTTATACTCGAATTTTAATATTTAATCCACGTTTTAACCCGATGAAAGGACCATCGGTCCCGAAACATGTTGATAATTTAATAAATAGTGGTTTTATACAAAGCGTTTTCTTTTTCACACATATAAAAATAAAACACTTGTTTTTTAGTTCTGCAAGAAGTTGTTGAATGTAAAATATTTAGATTTATAATGGCCTCATAAAGGCGAAACGCGTCTCATAAAAATTAAAATGTAGAGCTAAAAAACAAGTGTTTTTAATTCCATATGTGTGATTATGGAGTTCTATAAACTTATCTCCGAAACAATAAATTTGTTTTCTTTTTATTAATATAAATAATGTTACCAACCATAAAGTTACTTTGCAATTATTTAAAAAGTACTCATTTTAATATCGGTTAAAACTGTTTTCGATAGATATGGAGTCAAGTAGGAATGTAAATACATAATATAAGAACTTGTCGGTGCACAGTGTTCGTTTTCGCTCGGCGTCACTGTGCATAGTAATATATTGTCAGCAGTAGGAGTGCCTTTCTCCTTCCGTATTATCACTCTTACCGAGCGTCTCTCGGCAGCTCGCCGAGGCTCTGGGGGCAGCATTTTCGGGGCACCTCGCAGAACGGTGTACGTCTTCCCCTCTCTTCTTCGTACTGGCGAGAAGGCTTCGCTACCCTAGGCCGCGTTGCTCGCTGGTGGCGTCTACTAACTGGCTTTACTTCCGCGCCGGCTCGTGGTTTACTTTCATTTTCGCTCGCACGGACCGATTACCCACCTCGAGTCTTTCGCATGACTCCTAGTCTGAGCGTATTGTTAAATTAAACTAATTAAATTATTGGTGATACATTATATCGATTCAGAATAAACAAATCTAGTATTTGCTATCGATCAACTTCAATCAAAGTTCGAGGTTCGCCATGGTTATCACCTCATAGCGTCGTTCTATTTAGTTTTATTTAAGTTATTCCTTTAAAAAGTAATTACCAAAAATGAGGAACACTCATTTGCTGCACACGCAATACGTAGCAGACACAAATATTGCATCCTACAAATAATGAGTCGATGGAACACAGAGGGTAAACGGTTGTTAGCTAGAAGTAACTGTCCCGGTTGCAAAATATCCGGAAGTGCACTGGTCTAGGAGCCGAGGACCTGTTCCAAGTTGTCGAGGTCCAAGTTTGGACAAACAGTAGACACGGTATGTGTATACAATGTGCCTACGTCACGGACACATCGCTAGAAGAGGAAGAGTGTGCGTGACGTGCCCCTGCGAGTGTGCGTCCTCGCCGAAAGAAAAAAAACTAATGCAAACTTACATTTTAAAATTTTCACGAATAAATAACGTCGCTGACGTCACCGAAGTAAGAAAAGATCTGAGAAAAAGTGTGGCCGGATCACACTCGCTTGTTAATCTTCTAAAAATGAACAAGGGAACACAACGAAGCGCGCACGCCGACTTGTACGACTGCGCAAAGCCGCTTGCGCAGTGAACTCTGCGCGTGTGTAGCGACCTTAACCAAGTACCTACCCACACATTAGATTTGAATGGTGCCGCAATCACGTCTGGGCTGTAACTTTTCCTGAGCAACCAATACCGGACCGGTATCGAATGAAAGTGAAATTTCTTCCTTCAGAAACGCGAGTCGCGGCGCCGCGCCGTCATCGCGGCTGCTTTTGATATAAATCTATTCAATCATAATATTACCGCTCGGGAATTAATCCATTTCTAATCAGTTTTAATGCTCTAAAAACAAACGTTTTTTGTAAATACGGAACTGTGTAAATAAAACAGCAATTAGCTGGCTTTAAGAAAACAATGATATAAGTATACAAGTAAAATAAAATTAAAAAGCCACGCGCTCTGTTAAAATAATACATATTTATTCCCAATCATTCTAATAAAATTTTGATTTTAAAAAAACTAATTGATTTAACATTTTTTGGTTAAAATTAACTTTATTAATTAACTGTTTAAACTGTTTTATATTATCCCAAATAAAATTCTGACTGTTTACCGCTTTAAGTTTTTAATCAATTTGTATTACGTACCACTTTATAATCACAATCCGGTGATAATATATTTGATAATGCCTACGAATCCATCGAATTTTTAGATAAAAGTGGCTTTATAAAGATATCGTTTGTAAATCGTTTAAAAGCAATCAAAATTTCAAATAACGTAATTCGAAAGTGAGGTACGTTTTTTAGATCTCTTTTAGTTTTTTTTCAATAATAAAAATATTATTTAAAAATATTTCAAGCTGTAACATGATATTACATACTTTTTTATATTAATATTGTTTCAAATTTACACATCATTTATTTCATGAAAAAACGAAGAATAAATAAAAGGTGATATTTAATATATGACTAAAATATTACAAAAATATAATATTTAAAGTAGGCAGTACTTATTTCCACTGCAGACAAAAGATGAAGACCATTGATTGAAATTAATTAAATATTACGCAATTTTGTTACTATTGCGTTAATCAATCACTCTTTCAAAATAAAAAAAATAGCGTACTCTTTATCAGTGCTATTAATACACATATTATAAACATTAAAAAATATTAACAGAGGGGAATGTTCTTACGTTAAACTAATATATATTTTTATATATTTTATTAATATGGTCATCCAGTGGTACTAGGAGGGAATCAGGAAGATAGAACCATTTTCAAAATGTTCATAAAATATCTATACTTTGTGTTCTTATAACACTCTAGGACCGTATACCAGGGTCGATAATGACCTGTTTGTTAAAAAAATAAAATAAGAATGTGGCTGCAAGTATAAACGGATGGAGGAAAGTGGGAGGCTCTCGGGCGGCCATCATCCAGCGGTGCTTTGAAAACGGCCGATGATGGTGCGGATGATGGCAAATAAATGATGTAAATTTTAAGGCTGTTTTTATCTCTATTTTTTAATTTTATTTCTTTTGGATCCGGAATATTTTTGAAAAGTATTGTCCAGTATTTTAAAATTGTAAAAAAAAAATTTTTTAAATTTATCGGGATTTTACGACTCTCTTCCTATACAGGGTTATTTGTAAAACATTAAACCCGCAGGACTATACTCCTGCCTTGATTATGAGTCGAAAATGTTGAAGCTATCATGACCTAATATCAATAGTTATGGAGATATGCGACATCAAAGTTTACATTTTTTTTTCAATATTTATGACTTATTTTTTGTAAAACGTTGGACTATCATTACAGTAACTTATATCGAATATGAAAAATTTATTCTCTTTAATACAAGTCAAATAAAAAAAATAAAAACCTTCGAATTCCAATTGGAAAACATTCCAACTAGATTTTTTCAGGGTTTTTATCATTTTATTTAACTTGTATTGAAACGAATGAATTTTTCGTAATCAATATGAGTTACTGTAGTGATAGTCCAACGTTTTACAAAAAATAAGTCATAAATATTGCAAAAAAAAAATGCAAACTTTGATGTCGCATATTTCTTTAACTATTGATATTAGGTCATAATAGCTTGAACATTTTCAACTCATAATCAAGGCAGGAATATAGCCCTGCGAGGTTATTAATGTTTTCCAAATAACCCTGTATATGAAATTCCAATAACCGTTCCGCTCTCCGCGCCCGACAAATCCTCCCGTTCGTAGGAAAAAATCTGCCATTCGGTCCGGCTCGCTTTTAATAGTTTCGGGTAAAGATCAACTTTTCAAAGGGATAAAAATAATATTTCCAAGCTGTTTGTTGCCTTGCATTTAGTTTCCGCGGAGACGTGACGGAGATTGCTTCATTAAGCGACGGTAAAATTAGTGACGCGGGCGGAGGGCCGCTCGGAGGCGGCGGCTGCCAAGATGCGCGGCCGGCAAGGTTACACCCGCCGCGGTCCCCGCTTGGCATTGTGAAGCGCGCCTAATAACTCATATATTATTAGTGGCATCTCTGGGGAAACGATAACACGTCGCAGGTGTTCGAATGTGATAACGGAATTATTCGTTATATCAGATTTGTCATTGTTTTCGTTCTGCCGCATTCCGAGAAATGTGATGAAATCGAGAACCGTATCCAGGTCTAAAATCAAAATTCCTGGGCAGAAATTACCTGTCTGCAATACTATCATCACACCAGTAATAACACTTAAAGAACAACTAGGCTTTTTAATTTGAAGGATAATACTAAAACCTACATCCGGACGAAGACCGGCTTGTTTTCAGAATTTAGTCTTATATCTAGTAGCAAAAACTTCGGGGGGAGTATAAAATCGTTAAATTTTGAATAGAAAATATTCTTTACACTTTGGATGAAATGTCGACAGGTACGGAGATAAGCGACATTAAAATTTGCAAATTTATATCGATATTTCTGACTTTTCTATAAAACGCTGTAAGACTATCTGTACAGCAACTTTTAATATTTAAAATTTATTCGCTTTAATACGGGTCAAATAAAATGACAAAAACCTTGCGAAAATAATATTTTTCAAAATTGTGCAAGGTTTTAAAATTTTTATTTGACTTTTATCAATCTTGACAGCAAGCGAATCTTGTTGTGCTACATAAGATTATCAGTGGAGTTATTGATTCTCTTTCTTTATCTGGCATAAATTAGCCTGTTAAACCCCGTATAAGCACCAGCATTCAAAAAGTTACTCCTACACAATTTTCTTGACAATAATCTGAACCCGTAGAACACTTTAAATTAATTATTTAGTTACGTATTTTTACATGATCACACTACACATTGGTACACTGAATATACTTATGCATGTTGCTAGTAAGACACTTGTAATTTGGATAACAGGCTGAGTGTAAAATAATATATTTTTAAGTACCCATTATTCTGTTAGTTTCTCATTAAAAAAAAAACAGAAACAGCAAAATGTCGCTTAATTCCGTAACTGTCGACATTTCACCCAAAGTGTAAAGAACATTTTCTATTCAAAATAATGAGGAATAATCCCCCTAAGTTTTCGTTACTAGTTGTGAGACCCTGTATATAATGCAAGTACGTATATATGTATATACTAATTTTCTGTGAATCGGTACGCGAGGACTGGGGACACAATATACTCAAGTCATTTTATGATTGAGATGCAGGTATTGAATAAAGTTGTAAATAAAGAGTTAATGGTAATTTTCCAAGCGCACATCTTGCAACCGACAACGAGACAAGTGACCTTCGTAACTGATATTTTTATACAATTACCTTTAGGCACGATCTACACCATTTGGATTTCCTTCTGCACCGCGTCCGTACTAAGTAACGCGCTTGTAATGTTAGGAACGGTTAAAGCGCTCGAGATATGTGTTGATTCCTGTGTAATAAATGTATTTTTAAAATATCTAAATATAATAATGTAATATAATAATAATTATGTCTGTCTGTCTGTCTATCGGTCCGTAATATCGTAACTTGCTGGAAATAAAACTTTAGATGATTAGAGTGCGACACGCAATCAGCGCGCGGTTCAAGCAACACGCAAAGGTCAAAATTACACGGTCTTGACGTTTTTATATTATTATATTTAGTTTTAGGTTTAAACGAATAATCAATTTAAAAAAAAGCAAATGGTTTTCTATTCACGGATTTTCAGCTTCAAAATCCTGCAATTATTATTTCCCATGATTTTTCTCGGATGTACGGCTGGTTATTAATATTTTCAATATTCAAGAATTAACTTTGTGGTCAGGCATTTTAACAAAATTTCTGTTATGTTAGTATATAACCACTTATGGAGATTTTTACTTATACCGCTTCTTCACCTTTTTTCCTGACTTAATAAGACGCTTGTTTGTCCTGACAAAGAGTCGGTACTGACCTGACGAAGAGACGGACATGCCTCGAAACCAGTAGACAAAAATTAGGGATGCATCGATACGCACTTTTGCCGATACTATACCGATACCGGTATTTATAAAAAAGTATCGACAATACCGATACTTATACCGATACCGGAGCGGACAGTGAAGATTTCAAAATGTGGAAAAGTTGCGAGTTTAGATTAGAAACAGACGAAATTACTTGTATAATATTTATTTAGAATGTTTACTTTAAAATGAAATTTAAAATTTAATTGTCAGAACATGACGTTCAGATTATTATATGAGTAGCTTGTTGTTGTAGTATATAGTGATCTGGTGGTCGGTTATTTGAGCCCCATTCCAGGATACCAGCAATTTAGTCCCATTTTCATAGCGCAAGCTTTTTTCTTAGTTGGAGAATAGTAAGAATATTAATGTGACACGTATTCTGTGTTGGAATGAAATTATGAAACACGGGGAGTCCCCGAGCGTAGATAAATTGTGCCGCGTCAATCAAGCACGAAGATGGCGCGTTTACCACATGGATTATCTGTAGTGCGAAATTCAAAATGTATCGGCAAATTAATATCGCTTTGGATTCCGATACATCGGAAAACCCACGATGTCGCCGATGTATCGGTATCGGATGCAACCCTACTAAAAATCTCCTCCACTAAAACAGTGCTTATAACGAACATAAAACTTTTAAATACGTATATGTACAAACATTATTTTGTACGTGTCATATATGTACATATTTACGAATAGGTTGAAACGGAAAATAAATGATATTACGTGCACTATCGTTTTATAAACAATTTTATCACAGTTTGTGATTACAAAATAATCACACAATAGCATACGAAGGTATGGCCAGATAGCAAACAACATGTTATGAATGCACTTTGGTGCTATACATTGTTCATGAGTGTGATCATTTACCACGGTACTCCAAGTGATTTATTCCGTGCGGCTGGATTGTTGTGGCCCGCTAAAGTAAAGTGAAACAGAGTATGTATGTCAGATCCCTCGTTGCAACCGTATTGGTTAAATAAAACTTAATTTCGAGTGTAAAGGCAACATCATTTTGAATCTTGTTACATCAACACTGACAATGGTTCAGCGAAAATGTACGGAGCATAATTGTTAAGCCTTTAATTAAGTTGATTACCTACCTACTCTTGAAATATTTATATAAAATAGTATATTTAATAACACGTGATAGCAGATTGTCTGTATGGATTGCTAACATTGTTTCAAGTTATGCGTAATATCTCTTCAAGATTAAAGTCTATATAATGTAATATTTTCCACGTCTCTAAGTTTAAGTGTAAGTGCAATTTTTATTTCAATTTTTTTTATTGTTAATTAATTACAAAATATGACAGTAATATTTTTCGACACAATTATAGCTACTACTAAATCTACTTTTGATCTTTTGGTACAACATTGCCGAATTAAAAATTAATTAATGTTATAAATTGATCATAAAAATATTTTTTCTTAAAAACCACGCTCTTATTTAATTATGTTTTTATGTATTATTATATAGGTACATATTAAAAATCAGAGGGTTGAGTTTATCGAGGAGGATTTCTGCAAACTTCCCAACAAGTCTTGTACGCGAGGCTACGGTGCCTGCCCGCCTCTGACTTTACTTGAAGGCACGTTTGAGTAAAGATGAGATAAATGAATTGATGAATTTTTTATATCAGTACGTACGCAAAACTCACTTAAAAATCCTCGTTCTATCATGAATTGTACAGGCCTGTTTCGATGTAGGCATTGTTATGTAACCGTAGAGATCTGGTACAATGAAGACATATACTCACTATTGCTTAAATCGATGTCCCACAAGATGCTTTTAGGTGAGGATATTCCCAAATCTACGTTTCCAGGTTAACTAAACAAGTTAAAGTGTCCACCGTGATCTCAATTCGTGACCATTCACAAAAAATGCTTTGTTTATACAATGGTATCATCAAAATTAAGAGTGACAACGTCCTCAAAGACATATCTACCTTGGAGATTCTGAACTGGAGAGAGCTGGCACTAAATCGAGATGAGTGGAGGAAGACTTGAGGAGGCCAAAACCTACCAGGGGTTGTAGAGCCAAGAGTGATGATGATCATCAAAACGTTCACTATTTTCAAATCTGTCACACAAAACGTCAAAATTGACGGCATTACAATGTTATACAGTAACTGCCAAGATACATAAAAATCAATTTTGCTTATTTCAGAATATGGCCGACAATCTCATATGTATAATTAGCCTCGCAAGATTTAAATCATCAAAGAGCAACATAAAACAATGGCATATTGAGTAGCCTGGCAATGTAAAACAATGGGCCGGATAGCAAATAAAGCAAACAAAATCTGCTTGCTGTTAACTTTGTTAAGGAGAAGTGTGCGGTTATAGCATTTTATTTTATTAAGGTTGTAAATAAATAAAAAATAGTAATATGCCATCGTTATCGACAGATTATTGCCGGAAAATTAGATAAATGGTATTTTAATTGCTACCGTATCGCGTAGTTCAAAATCATCGTAAAACATCAGTTGGGACAGGTGCGTACATTCGAATACGTAACTGTATCTGTATTTTAGTTTAGTGTAGGTTCTAAATACATAATAATAACAAAAAATATAAAATTTGGTCTAGGGAGGGGTATCCGAGAGACAAGCATTCAGTTTTATCATTGTATTTATGTATTGTTATTTGGAAAACATTAATAACCTCGCAGGTTCTATATTCCTGCATTGATTTATGAGTCGAAAATGTTCAAGTAACCATGACCTAATATGAATAGTTGCGAAGATATGCGACATCAAACATTGCATTTTTTTTGATATTTCTGACTTTTTTTATGTAAAACATTGGATTATTAGATTACAGTAACTTATATCGAATATGAAAAATTCATTCCCTTTAATACATGTCAAATAAAATAATAAAAACCTTCAAATTGTAATTGGAATTTCTGCAGGGTTTTTATCATTTTATTTAACTTGTATTGAAACGAATGAATTTTTCGTAATCGATATAAGTTACTATAATGATACTCGTAGTTCAACGTTTTGTAAAAAATAAGTCAGAAATGTTGAAAAAAAAAATGCAACTTTGATATTGCATTACCCCATCGATATTAGGTCATAGTTGCTCGAATATTTTCAACTAATAATCAAGGTCAAGAAATATAGTCCTGCGCGGTTATGAATGTTTTCTGAATAACCCTGTATACGTATGTAGATACTTATACATACTATTAAAATCAAGACAGATTTTGGGGTAATTATAATATAGATTATTCACCCAGTGTCTATTATAGAGCCTGTCCACAATACGCAGTAAAAAAGCAGTATTGCCATTTCTGTATCTTGACAGTTATAGTATAACATCGTAATGCCGCCAATTTTGACGTTTTATGTTTGACAGGTTTGACATTAATGAATCGATCAGAAAGCACTAAAAAGCAAACAAACTTCATGTTACTCACAATTATGAACAATGAGGTTTCTAATTGATTGAATTCATTAATTTCAAACCTGTCAAACTTAAAACGTCAAAATTGGGGGCATTACAATGTTATACAATAACTGTCAAGATACAAAGATATAGAAATAGCTAAATTGCTGATTCCAGAACACGGCCGATAGTCTTGCCTGTATTACGATGAAAGTGTTTCAGCAACGATGTCCCAATATCAATATTTATTGTTTTTATGATTTATTTCATGTAAAAAAATTGACTAAGATTTTCAATTACTTTATTTGGCTTGTATTAATTGAATGCAATTTTAGTTTGCTAATTGAATAGGTTTGACGGATTTGTTCAGTTACAGATTTATATTAAGGTTTATTAGATAATGTTTAAAGATTCTGGTTTTTGGTTAAATAGATAGTGAAGTTGCATCTACCCAAATGTGGGTCAAGCTTCTATCATACAATATTAAGTAGTATGATGGAAGCCATTGAAAATCAATCGATCATTTCTTTTGTGTGGTTTGAAATACCACGTTAACATAGATCACTCGTAAATATTTTATTTTTGATAACAGCTTTATAAAATAAAAAAGTTGGAATAACATTTTATTTAAAATAAAATTAAGTATTAATTTCGTGTTGTTGATTGTTTTATACATAATTAATGTTCTTCAGTAGCAGGAAGGTAACTAAATCAATTTTAATGTAGCATTTTGTTGCAATTTACTACGTTTATATTATTCAAAATTCTGATATCACGATGATCTTTTCCTTTTCAATAAAATTTTACCGTTTTCTTCTTTGAGGTCTTTCGCGTGGTCTTGTCCCTTGGGTGCCGATACGAGCCATTTTTTCTTCCAGTTTTCCAAATCCAAGACAACGAACTTTGAGTACTGTACTTGCGGTTGGTCTTCCTATTCTACTGTTGCTAGTGCATCAGCTGTAATAATTTTGACGCTTTTACTACCTGCCTTATCGTAGTAAACACGATACGTTATATATCATTACATAAATTGGAAGGGTACAAAAAATACTCTAAACATTTTGCTTAATAGTAGCAATTTTTTAAACAAGTTTAACGAATTGGAAACAACCTAGGAGGCAGACTGCGTACCAAGAAGTTTATGTTGGTCCATGGCTATACAGGGTTATTTGGAAAACATTAATAACCTCGCAGGACTATATTCCTGTCTTGATTATGAGTCGAAAATGTTAAAGCAGCCATGACCTATAACATCAATAGTTAAGGAGTGCAATATCAAAATTTGCATTTTTTTTCAAAATTTCTGACTTATTTCATGTAAAGCGTTAAAATATTATTAACTTATATCAGTATCAGTAACTCATACCGATTACGAAAAATTCATTCGTTTCAATACAAGTTAAATAAAATGATAAAAACCTTACAGAGATTCCGATTGGATTGTTTTCCAATGGGATCTGGAAGGTTTTTATTATTTTATTTGATTTGTATTAAAGGACTGAATTTTTCATGTTCAATATAAGTTATTGTAATGATAGTTTAACGTTTTCCAAAAATAACTCATAAATATTGAAAAAAAATGCAAACTTAGATAGATGTCGCGTAATAACTATTGACACTAGGTCATTGTTGCTTGAACATTTTCAACTTATAATTAAAGCAGGAATATATTCCAGCGAGGTTATTAATATTTTCCAAATAACGCTGTATATTTTGGTGGTCTGTGTTGAAAACCAACTAGGCGCGAGTACTTTATCTAGGGTGTCGCCTTATTCTGGGGTGATAAGATTAGCCATAATAATGTTTATTTATTTACAAATCAGGTCGTCGCCTGCGTCGCCGCCAGGTGGATCGAGCGCATTATTTTATTTCTGGAAGTAATGCTTGGGTAGTGTAATTGTTAGTGATGCAACGAATACGAATATTCGTATTCGCCGAATATCATCACGAATATTAAAAACAAACTATCTATAACTGAACGCAATGCAAATTACGATTTGGCTGTGCACCGTGTATCCGAACACACCTGCGCACTCTATTATCGGGGATTCCCCTAACATTGAGTGAATGAATTTGTTGAGTTCTCAATTTGTCAATTGTAACTTGTTTCATAGCATAACAGGAGTTCTTTCATCTAGTTTCGTTGGATTATTAATAAGGTTAGGTGCTCTTTTCATGTACTTTTTGTTTTGTAATACGTACTGTTCGTTCCATTTTATTTTCATTGTGTGTTAAAGTGTTAGCTCTTATAAAATAATTTAAAATTAAATCTAATAACATGACCTTTCGTAAGCGTGAAAAAAGTAATATTTATTTTCGACCGCTGGGAATGTACAAACGGATAAAACTAATTTGTGCTTTTTGAAAAAAATTTGCCGGTGGTAAATTTTAATTATATCTCTTAGTAAAAAAAAAGAATAGTGGTGTATTATTTATAACCTTGTTGAATTATTCGTATTCGTATTCATGAAAGTGGTATTCGTTGCATCACTAGTGTTTGTATCTGAAAGGCATAGACTCTGGGCGTTTTTTGGATGAGTCCAGCCCAGAGCAACGATGTTCCGCAGTATTCCGAAATTCTGATATAAAAATAACAAATCGTCTTAACAAAAATAAAACAGATTAATTGGACGCCTTTGTCAAGCTCTCGTGGCAGTTTGAAGGTTTGTCCGCCACTGACGCTCGCCACAACACTCGACGAGGAACGCGTGATTTTCCGGATGAGGAGTCAGGCCCGGTCCCGAGCGCGAGAGTCCGGGCATCAATAACAAAGAATCGCAGAAAGGTTTCATCTGGATACACGTTCCGCCCCGTGGCGAGGGACACGTTAAGCGCTCCGTTCGATAAAGTGCCCCGTCATTGTATTACAGTCGGAGTCGCGGGACGCCGCATTAACTGTTTTAGATTGCGCGCGATCCAGCGGCCTTGGTCCGCGACTTGCGCTAGATCTAATGAGCCGCAGCCTCCGGTGTAAGGTGTCGTAGGGCCCGCAGGCTGCGGGGAAGGCCGCAATTAGTCAATCGTCGTGGCCCACGGTCGGCGGTCCACGCGGCTTCGGACCCAACCGCTCTGCGCGCTTCTGGCACCAAAGTCTGCCCCGCAGAAGCCTGAAGTTGTTGTGTGATGAGCTAAGATAATGATTACAGGTATGAGACAATCGATTATTAGATAAAAAACCAAGTCAACCCTTCCATAGTCACGTCAGCCGATTCAGTTAAATATGAAATATAAAATTCACATTTTATTCCATATAATCCCAAAAAAGTAATTGCGCTTTTAATAATAATTATTATTAATTACTCATCCATTTGCATTATTAATGAAATTCCTACTGTGTTAAGCGAGTATTCTCGAAGAAAATATGTATCGAAATCAATCCCATTTATATTAATTGATATTTAATAAATATACATCTATACTATATAGCAGGTAAGAAGAAGAAGTTTTACTCACAAATTTTTTGGGCATACCTGTGTGACCTGTTACCTGCCAAAATCCCCCAAACTCAAATGAATAACATCCAAACCATCTTACTTACTATAGTGTAAGTACATCTACGATAACATTTCAGGTTTGATACTATAACGTATGTCTGGCGATCGCTAGCTTTTACTCTATAGTAGTAGGTAAAATTAAAACCTAATGTATATTTAAATGAAGCATTGAAATTAATAAATACGTTGGTTGTTAGCTGCATAAAAAATCTTGTATGTGCAGACAGAAATAATCACATGTTCATTTCACCTAAAGTGTATTTAAATGTCGATTTCAATAATTATGATAATCTACTTGGCTCGTCACTAATTACTCCACGCCTTTCAGTCAGTCTAGTTAGCTATATAAACAAAATATACAGAAGTTTAAACATGGAACGGCTTAGGGATGGTTGCATAAATTTGGTTTATACTAAAAAAACTATCATGCTTATTATTCACCCACAATTACTATCAGAATTATAATAAAACTAAGAATAAATCTAAATAACTATCTATTAAGTGAATTAAAATGTTGCCTCGAGTTGAAATCACACAGATTTTATTTATAATTTTTTATAACATTTTTATTGAGATACACAAAATTGAGGTATTTAGCTTGCGATTTAGGATATTGAATATTGATTGTATTATTTTTATTTATCTACTTTTATTTTATTAATTACACCTACATGTTTCGGAAAAACTTTCCATCATCAGGGTGTTTTATAAATGTCAAAATATAAATTATATATTATATAAAATATACATTATAAATATATAAGCTGTCAATTGTTACTTGATTCACAGCATAACATGAGTTCTTTCATCTAGTTTCGTTGGGATATTAATAAGGTTAGGTGCTAATTTCACGTAGTTTTTGTTTTGTAATACGTATTGTTCGTTCCATTTTGTTTCCGTTGTGTGTAAAAGTGTTAACTCTCATAAAATAATTTCAAATTAAATCTAATAACATGACCTCTCGTAAGCGTGAAAAAATTTATATTTATTGTCGACGGCTGGGAATGTACCTACTAACGGATAAAATATGGTAATTTAATGGATTTGTCGGTGCTAAATTTTAATTATTAAATCTCTCAGTAAAAAAAGAACACTGATGTATTATTTATTACCTTTTTGAATTATTCGTATTCGTATTCGCCGAATAGTAGGCTTGATATTCGTATTCGTGAAAGTAGTATTCGTTGCATCACTACACACACATGTTTACACATGCTTCACAGTCCTTAATGCACGTGCCTGCTAAATACGTGATCATGACAAAAAATATTTACTTTCTTGCAATAGAGTTGTCTTTGTTGATCTCAAAATATTTTTACATAAAGACAATACATTTTGCATTCATGCAGAAAAGGTCACGCATGTTGCACTACACAACTGAAAGGTCAGACATTAAAGTTTGTATATTTCTATTTCGCTCTGATGACTTAAATACACCGTAAGACTAAATACATTTGTACAAAACTTTTAATTTCAACTAAAAAATACTATAGCGACAGAACTTTCAAACATTCACAATTCGTCCTTTTATCTATGGTAGCTGGTGGTGGGTGCCAAATAGAAATATTTGCCCTAGCATCTGTTTTTCTATAAAAACAACTTTTTTGTTCTCTACATTTTTATTATAAGAATAATTGACACATTTGACATTGTTCGTAGCAGAACGAGCTTTACTTTTGTGTATCCTTTTTCTTGCAATCTAGATCTTTTTAAGCCTACGATTACACCCTAAAGCCCTCCTCCCATACAACATGCACTCTATGGTTGACATAGACCATCTATTCACACCTCACACACATACACACACACACACATAGACACACAACATAATTGCGCTAGATCTGCGGTATTGTCCTGTTTTCTATTACCAGCTTTAAAAAATCAAATCGTATGCTTTTTTTTAATAAACGAGGTGTACCTACAGATTATTTTAAATTACATTTCGATATTATTTAATGTGCATAAATATTATGCATACATTATTTAACATTCGAGTCACTTTGAAGCGAGATACTTCGAAATTTAAATTTTTATACGTTAATTTTATTTTTTTGCGGACAAATAAATTTTTGATTTACAATTTTTAGGTTAGAACATACGTTTTGTTTGAAATCAATCAAAGTTGATAGCATCCACAGCGACTGGTCATCATCTATATTATGAATGATACCTAATAGCAGATACTAATAGTCGCGCAGTGGCCACTATCGGCCGCACTGTGACCAGTACAGTCGATAGACAATTGCAGACACCATTGTATGTAAATACACCAATATAGTAGCCCGCAGGGCCTAGCAGCAAGCAATCGCTTGTTGCCTAAGTTGCTAATTGCCAAAGAGAAGTTTTTAATTACTCTAATCGAATTAAATTATCTTCCTTCCATACGACGCGACTCGGCGTTGCTTCATGGACCCAGTGTAAGTAATTTACGAGTATTGTTGTTTTTGACATACCCACCTTGTGTCTATTTACATTAGACGCCAAAATACAATGTTTAGTTCGGTATTTCTAGTTTATAAAGACATTTATTGCCATGTAGAGTGCCATGTATTATGAAAATATCGCATTTGATAAATCCAATCAACAGACTTTTCAGTCACAAATTTATTAGGAGTCTTTATTTATTATAAATGTATATTTCTTTAATTATTGGTTAACTTTATTTTGCACATCTCGTACAAAAGTTTACCATACACATTTTTTCTGACATTTTAAATTTTATTTCGGACTGGTGAAGAAAACATGTGTTATTCTGTTTGGATGGAAATGCTTATTCATCATTCCCCGAAATAAACAAAGGCATTTGCGATTCTCACAGAGTACCGCGTGTCTATTAGAGTAGTCACGTTTACACGAGTAATCAGTTCGCTATTTGTCAATAAAAATATTATCGTCTTACGCGCAAATAACAGTTACTTTATTAAACTTTAAATTTGTATATTTTTGTTTTTGCTCTCATAAAAATGTATATATTCTGTTACTTAAGTATTTTCTAAGTAATTCGCAATTTATCACACAAATATAGGTGGCCCAAAAGTCACAACACCATTTAAAATTCAAATAACTTTCAACAATTAATTATTTTTTAAAATTTGAATTCAGAGTATTTAAGCGTTACCATTGGACATTATTATTGGAAATTATGGAGAAATTCACGACTGAGCAACGTGTTAAAATAATCGAATTTTGTACTGAAAACAAACGATCAATTTTGCTCGTCATTTTGGGGTCAGAAAACCACCGGAATAAACAAACTATACTTTGTTTATTCCGGTGGTTTCGAATTCAGGGGTCTGCGAGTGATTTACCACTGAGAGGCCTGAGTACTGAGAGTTCACAGGACAACAGCATAAGGACAACAGCCTGTACGCCGAATCATTGAAGAAGAGCCTTCAATGTCAACTCTAAGGCGGTCCCAGCAATTGGAGATGTCCCGAACCTCGCTCCAGAGGATTCAAAGGATGCTGCATGTCTATCCGTATTGGATACAGCTAGTACAGGAACTGAAGCCAGCAGATTATTAGAATCGATTAGCGTATGCTGTCCAGATCCAAGAATTGGCAAGGCAAGAGGCTGATTTCATTCACAATCTCATTATGGGCGACGAGGCTCACTTTCACCTAAACGGATTTGTCAACAAGCAAAATATGCGATTTTGAGGGACAGAAAATCCAATAATAGTCCACCAACGCAGTCTGAATCCCGTAAAAGTAACATTTTGGTATGGTGTAACTGCAGAAAGAGTTCTTGGACCTTACTTCTTTGAAGGTGAGGCAGAAAAAGCAGTAACCAACCATCTCTGACGAAAGGTATCGCAAAATGCTGGAAAATTTCGTGCATCGCTGCAGTCTTGGATACACTAGAGATATGGTGGTAGCAAGATGGTGCTACTTCCCATACAGCTCGCCTGACAACTGAGCTCTTGAGGCTAATTTTTGGGAGAAGGATAATTTCGCGAAATTATGAAATTACTCGACCACCACGTCACCTCCAGACTTCTTCCTGTGAAGGTATTTGAAAGATTAAGTACACTGTAATTATATTCAATTCAGTAATTGAAGGCCAACATCCGTGAAGAAATTGAGGGAATAAGCCAAGAAACATTACGACAGTGATGATTCGTGCCTTAGAAAGAACGCGTCAGTGTGAAGAGCAAAATGGTGATTATTTAAATTTAAAAGATGTAATTTTCAAAACTAAATAAAATTTATTTCCAAGAAGTATATTTTCCGTTTATGAAAGAATAAAAGTGAATTATTAAGAAATGGAAAAGTTATTCCATTTTAAAATAGTGTTGTTTCTTTTGGGCCAACCCGTACATTAATGTACAAAATCATTAATGTGCGGAGACGAATAGTGGAAACACAGCTTATCCACACATAAAGCCACAATTTAACTTTTGTAAGTTGACTTAAACTCGTGTCCGAGTTAACTGGAGTTAGTCATCCAACGTAAAACTAAACCTCAACAGTTTTAAAATGAATAAATTTGGGAGGTTTCATGACCCGTAAATGGGCCGAACTGCATATGAAATGGGAACTGATCATGTTTTGACTTCCAAATTATCTAAGGTCACAAGCGGTCACACATTTGTTTGGGGAGCTATCGATAAAGTATGTACACGTATCTACTACCAAGTGTATTTATTTAATGGATTTATTCCACTCTTAGAACGTAGTTGAGAGTCCCAGGTACCAATCCTGATATGCATTGTTTATAATTTTTCTCTATATTTGTTAACACAGATAGTGCATTCCTTAAACTCGAGTTGTCGACTTGTAATATTTATAAAAACCTTGTGGACTATATTTTTCGATAAAACAATCTTGTTACGGTATTCCACTTCATAATAAGTACATGATCTTCTTTTCTAACTTATAATGATTATGAAAAATTCATTTGTATCCATACAAGTCATACGTCGTTTTACAAAATATAAATCAGAAATATTGAGAAAAAAAACTTTGTAGCATATCTCCATAACTATGGATTAGGTCATGGTTGCTTAAACATTTTCGACTCATAATCAAGGTAGGAATCTATCTACCTGTAAAGTATTATGGACTAGCTCTGTTGTACCCTGTATATATACATTTTTATATATAATTAGAAGTATCTATCAACTTGAAGATACCATTTTGTAGTAACGTCGGCGTTTGTCCTCAATTTGTGTAAACGCCTTTTGAAGTATGTATGTATTTGGAATTTGCATCACCAATTTGGTCTCCGTAATACGGAATACATAAAAAATGTCTCGAACGCATTCAGCAGACTTTCACAAAAATACTGAATTTCAAAAATCACGTCCACTTCGACAACTATGACGATGCATATGAGTACCACAAGATAACTACTCTTGAAGACAGGCGAACGATAAGCAATATGAAATACCTTTACAAAATACTTAATAATCGCATAGATTTACCTGAAATTTTAAATTCGATACACTTTAATGTCCCGCAGAGACGAACAAGAGCACCACGCCTTTTCCACGTAAATCATTGGAGAACAAACTACGGTAAAAACTGTATTATTAACAGAGTTCTAGAAGATACCTACCTATGACACGGCCTTTGCAGATCTCGATATTTTATATTTAAGTTTTGAGCAGTTTACAAAATCCCTTACATATAAACTCGCGCGATGACATTTTTCTTCCCACACATGTGAACACACACACGAACACATAAAAACGCATACACACACGGACACATAAAAACACACAAATACACACATCACACAAACTCACTATTTGACATATTGCTTTTTCTTATTCTTGTATATATATATATATATATATATATATGTTTTCTTGTAATTGGTCCAAAGCTCTGTACATGAAAAAAATAATTGTTTTTTTCAAGATTTATTAATTATATGGCTGTAAGAAAACCAATAAATGAAAAATAAAATAAAAATAAAAATATTAGTGAATTAGTTTTAAATCACTGATTTACATTCATTTACTGAGTTTACTCTTCATTCAGACGCAAAACACCTGTTAACAGAGGAAAATAGTGTACTCCTAACTATGTTTAATATTTTTATGTGCCTTAAATTTTACATATAGTTATATAATTTTTTTATCTAAATGTACGTAAATGAAATGCATTTGATTCAAAGATTGCATTCGTTCATATTTTTATTAAAGAAATACATTAGTGCAGTCCTTGTGATAGTCACGCGTTGTTCATAGTCCATACCTAAATATGTATTTTTTGGTGTAGTATCTGAAACACCCGCCAAAACGCATTTATAACTCGTAACCCAACGTGGCAACAGCACATAGATTCAATTCATTTGTCATACGGTATATTCATAGAACGTAATTAAAATTGTATTCAATGCGAATTTAGTAGCTGTTTTAAACTCAGCAATGAATATTAAATTAGTACAGCATTACCAACTCGTAAGTACAATTTGTTTATAGATTTTATCTCTTGTAATATTCAAACGTAATGTCTCATAAATAACGAAACTGTAATGTACCGCTGAAATATAATATTATCTTAAATTGTGCTCCAACACGCGTTAGAAGTTCATCGAAATACGATATATCAAGTTGGTAGATTGTCGTCGAAATGTGTTTGGTGGTTTTTTATTTCATTGTTTCGTGAATTTTAGCGATTTATAAAAATATTAGTCGGCGAAAAGTATTGAAATATGAATATTAAATTTTTCGTGGTCAAAATATTTGTGTATTGTATGAAATTTTTGTATGCAGACATTTGAACTGAAATGTTTTTGCATTGATTTGACTACTTTATTTGACTTGAATTAAAGTGAATGAATTTTTAGTATTCGATTGACATTCGATTCGACTAAGTGACATTGGAGCAGTTTTGAGATAATGAGGCTTAAATATTCAACATGTGATATTGAAATTATCGAAAATGTAGGTTTACCACTAAATAACCATAAATATACTCGGAATATTCACTTACTGATAGAGAAGATATTCACTTACGTAGAATAGAGATGGAAAAATATATTCATAATTTATTTTAGTTAATATTGCGGTTAATGAGTTTAACCTCTTAAGGGATGATATGATGTATTAATGGCAGTCCAACGCACTATATTGAAAAAAAAAATGCAAACTATGGTGTAGGTTTTCTCCATAACATTAGTACATTGTTGCTTGAGTAGGTTAAAGTATTGTGGACTAGCTCTCTAATACCCTGTAGTATTAAGGTATTCATGATTCCGAGATTGCTATGTACATTATTTGCGGCTGAGTGTAGACGACGAATCATCTGTTTTATTTTATATATATTTGTATTTTGCCTCAAATTACGTCTCAATTGTAAACTTTGCCTGTCCCAACACAGTTTTCTAGCGAGACAGACGTAGTAAAATTAAAACCTGTAATAATTGTAAAATTACTCAGTTTTGAACTAAATAGAATAAGTGTATAGTTTCCGGATATCTGATCGAAGAGAGTGTATTGAAATTTTTTCCGAAATTATAATAATATCTTTTAACCTAAGAAGCCGCATAATCTGCCGAAGTATTGGTCTTACCGCAGTTAAAATGATGCTTTAGTTTACATGTACTACTATATCCTCCTTGATCAAACATTCACTACATCTAATATTCTCTTCCTCCATCTCCACTCTGACTCATACCTCCTCACACTTTCTTTCCCATCCCTATCCCCGTTTTACCTACTTTTAAAACTCATTTATTGTTTCTAATTTATTAATTTTTCGTAACAAATGATTTTTTTCGAAATTTCGAAACAAATGAATTTTTGAAAATAAGTCAGAAATATTGAAAGAAAATGCAGATGCCGCATATCTCCATAACTATTGATATTAGGTCATGGTTGCTTGAACATTTTCGACTTATAATCAAGGCAGGAATATAGTCCTGCGATATTATTAATGTTTTCCAAATAACCCTCTATAAATTTTTTAATTTGCAGCTTTTTACTTTAAAAAAGAAGAGATTAGCGTCCACAAGTCCTGACGAAGCGAGGATGACTGTGCGTGTGGTGGGAGTCGCATTCCGCTCGTCAACTAACTATAGTTTTATCCTCCCGCGATTTACGCAAGCGGCCGAGGAGCGCGTGACCCCCTGAAATACTCTTGATCTCCCCCCCCCCGCTCCCCGGCCGCGCGGCACAGCACGTGCCACGTGGGAGCGGAGCCCGGCCCACGCATTCGGGGTCCTTTGTTAATTCGCGCTAACGAACCAACCGTACTCGCGCAATTAAAATTTCCCTTTTCCCAGCGATCAGATGGAAATAAATAATCTTTTTTTAAAATCTCCCTTTCAGTCGGTTGCCTCGTGTTTGAAAAACGCGCTCCTTTAGACAGCTTCTTGTTCGTTCTCTCGGAGATCGATCACCGGACTGCGTCTCTGCGACGCAGGATTATTTTACAATAATTATTACGGATCTGCTGAAGAATAGAAATATTTTTTTTTCTGGTACATCGATGTCAACTACATCTTCTTATTCTTTCTTTCTTTCCTCCTTTCTCGGAGTTCGTATACCAATGGACAAATAAACAATTTATATATATATAAATCTAACTACATGGTTAGATTTATTGTAGGACCACGCGAAAAAATCCATGAAAACCTTCGCATTAGGTATACCTGCAACTAATTTCTAAAACATATTTTCTAAATCATATTTTGTAAATCATATTCCACATTGTCACTGATTTAAAATTATTTACGCTCGTTCGCCAAAATCGTTTATTTGCTTAAATGTCAATAAAATTAGAGATTTTTATCATGTATCTTTCTTTAATTCATCTTTTTTCTTTTGTCCACACCTCGTATATGTATATGCAGATGTATTTATCAGATATCTTTATGCTATATATATTTTGCACTTCTTTTTCATCTTATCTCTTCCTCTTTTTAGTAAGTAGATCTGTCCTTTCATATTCAATTCTGATTCCCCTTTTACCTTTAATTCTTTTACTATCATAGTTTGTTCGTAACTTAAAAATGTCACTTTTTTTATAACTGAAGTTATTGTTGCTATATAACATGTTAACTGTATGGAAACTTGTATGATGGTCTCTATACTATGTAATAATTATGAGTTATCTGATTTTTATAAGTACTGTTAGATTCCCATGAATAAATAAAAAAAATAGAAATAAAAAAAATACTAAAAAGAATTAAAAGATTTTTATGAAATTATAAATTTTGCAAACAGAAAAGGAAATATTCTCATTCATTATATCAAAATAATATCATTTTAAAATTTAGTTATCTTTCTTTGCCCCCCCCCCCCTATGTTTTAGCCCATAGCGTCCCGCCCCTTCAATCATAATTTTTTTTTTTTAAATTTGTAAAATCTTCTACGTTATAATCTTGTTATCGCTCTTTTAAGCAAGCGATAAATACCGTTTCCTATGGCCGCGTTGACTGGACTTGCAGATTATCAGTGAAGCCTTTTTGTGGAAGTTTTAATACGGATGCTATTTCGAGAAATACCTAATTTTACTTACATATTTATAACACGATTATGTTACGTTAGTAGCTCAATGTTAGTCACACTTCTCCACATATATAATTCTTTGTCCGCGCTCACGAAATTATCTCGCACTGCGTTAGCAGGCCAAGAAGCGCGCTCGAGTTAATGTCTGGCAGTCACTAACACAAAATATAGATAGCGTGAGCAAAGTTGTATTTCAGCAGGAAGTCTACATCTGGCCTAACCGACGAAAACATATTTTTTCTCTCAAGTTCTTCTTGCGAGACTAAGACCTATGTAGTAACATAGTATTTAAGGCAGTAGTAGAGGTTCAAGACCTTTGACAATGAATACCCCAATGAAGAGAACATACCCTGTTATTTAAAGTGAATCAGTATTTATCAAATCATCTAATTATATGTATACCTACTCATATATGTCCTCATAATATTAACACCAAAGCCGCCTGCAAAGAGCTAAATGAAAGTAGGTATACGTATTGTATTAATCTGATTTATTTAAATCCCTGTGATTCTTTTGCGAATAAAATTCAATTTAAAAAACTATTGGTCCAATGTTAAATTTAAAAATCGCGTGTTAAAAATAATGTCGCCTAAATGTTCACCATCTCGCTGCCGGAATTTCTCGAATCTGGAACCCACATTTCGAAACACCCCATGACACAAAGTGTGATGTTGGCTGGATCTCTTGGTGGGTTTTCACCTTAAGCTGGGTTGTTGCGGCTAGTTTAAATAACTAAACACGACCTCTGAGATAATTCCGTAAACCTCACAGAAGCGATTTGAAATGTCCACCCTATATTTTACCTTAAGGTTCACAGGTATTCGATGACGAGGATAAATTAAAAGCGTAGACTGATACTTGTCTCATTATATTATTTTATACTCCATCGATTAGTAAAATGTTATAAGGTGTCATGATGTTATTTCTCTAAATTTACAGGGTTATTTGGAAAACCTTAATAACCTCGCAGGACTATATTCCTGTCTTGATTATGAATTGAAATTGTTCAAGCAGCCATGACCTAATATCAATAGTTATGGAGTTGTGCAATCTCAAAGTTTGCATTTTTTTTTCTCAATATTTCTGACTTATTTTCTTACAAAACGTTAAAATATCATTATAGTACTTACATCGATGACGAAAAATTCATTCGTTTCAATACAAGTTAAATAAAATTATAAAAATCTCGCAGAAATTCCAATTGGAATGTTTTCGAATTGCAATTGGAAGGTTTTTATTATTTTATTTTACTTATATTAAAGGGAATGAATATTTCACATTCGATATAATCAACTGTAATGGTAGTCCAACGTTTTATAAAAAAGGTTAGAAATATTGAAAAAAATGCAAACTTTGATCTAGCATAATAACTATTGATATTTGGTCATGGTTGCTTGAACATTTTCGACTCATAATCAAGGCAAGAATATAGTCCTGCGAGGTTATTAATGTTTTACAAATAGCCCTCTATAGTGTGTGTTTTCTTTAGAGATATAGAACTGCAAAATGTAAAACTGTAAAATTTTCGTCTCGTATGATTAAAACAGGAATATATTTCTGCGAGGTTACTAATGTGTTCCAAATACGAATCTAAAGGGTCTATACAAATAGATTTCCTTTTCCTCTTTTTTCCATTTACGAACGACAAATAAAATAATAAAAACATGCATTTGTTTTTATTGTAATCGTTTTTGACATTTTAATCGTAGGTACTTTTAAATATTATAATTATTAAAATGTTTTTAGAGAAATAATACTTTCAATAACGTACATGGGTATATGAGAAAGTTTTCTAAAACTAGGGGTTTTCTACCATCGTGCCACGGACAAACTAGGGTGTCACGTTTAGTTGTAAGGCTCGTGGCTATTTATTACTATTATTAATTGTAAATGATGGCAGAAGTTGCAAATTTTGCTACCGATCACCATTTTGTCATATTTTGTTAGGGCGGCGATTTAACTCCTACTCTTTTATATATCCATGAATGTGGATTCGAAGCTACTCGTCCAGCTTCTAAGTCACATTGATGTACACAATAACCAAGAAGCGTCTTAATTCTGTAATCCAAGACCATTGATTTAAAGAAATTGGATATTCCCACTTGAAAAAAAGTGTAAAATAAAATATACCGGACAAACGACATTTAGAAGGAACGACACGCGACTCCGTTGAGAGAGCAGCTGGGATAGTCTAGCTACCGATATAACTATTTCGATTTCGAGTCGCAGTTTCGGCTCTTCATTTTTTTGCGACGTACCTATTTACTTTGGTTTAGATCCAGCGTATCTGATTTAAGACGGCTTTGTTTCATATTGCCATTTTTAGACGAATATGTACAGAGTTATTTGAAAAACATTAATAATCTCGCGGGACTATATTTCTACCTTGATTATGAGTCGAAAATATTCAAACACCCATGACCTATATTAATAGTTATCGAGATATGTGACATCAAAGTTTGCATTTTTCATTGACTCATTTTTTTGTTAACCGTTGGACTATGATTATAGTAACTTATATAGAAAATAAAAAAATTCTTTCCCTTTAATACAAGCCAAATAAAATAGTAAAAACCTTCGATTTCCAATTAGAAAACATTCCAATTGGTATTTCTGTTGATTACTGTAATGATAGTTCAACGTTTTGTAAAGAATAAGTCAGAAATATTGAAAAAAATGCAAACATTGATGTCGCATATCTCCATAACTATTGATGTTAGGTGGCTGCTTGAACATTTTCGACTCGATCAAGGCAAGAATATGGTCCTGCGAGGTTATTAATGTTTTCCAAATAACCCTATATAGTGTGCGTGTTTTCTTTAGAGATATGAAATAAAACACATGAAAACCGTGGTTATGTTCATGGTATTGGCTTTACTGGAAAGATAATTTTATGCCATTAGTGTTTAAATATAGGGTGTTCTTTATAGAGCTTTGTTTTTAGAATTGGCTGTACTTTTTTTCTAGTTACAGCCGATTTAACATCTGATATCTGATTTATGCTATGTACGTATATTTATAAAATTAAAAATATAAACTTTTACAAGGTTTTTATCATTTCATTCGACTTGTATTAAAGCGAATGAATTTTTCATAATCGATATAAGTTTCTATAATGAATGTTCAATTATTTACAAAAAATAAGTCAGAAATATTGAGAAAAAAATGGTAACTTTGATATTGCACGTCTCCATAACATTTTCGACTTATCAAGGCAGGAATCCACATGTAAAGTACTGTAGACTAGTTGTATATTTGATACATCTTGTATATATATTGATATAATTTGCTACTGGCTATGAGACACCGTGTATTTGCATTTCAATGTGATATTTGAACGCTTATAATTATTTTTTTGGACCATTTTGAGAAATTTCTTAAAACATCACGTTATTTAAACTAGGCGAACTTGTTAACTTAATCCTCCGATATTGCCACGTAAGTTCCAGTGGATGATTTCCAGCACTTGATGGTAGCCTTTGTTGTTAGTGTTGTGAAGTTGGTAGTATGTCCATACTACCAACTTCACAACAGTAAACTTTGACGTCTATGGTTACCAACCTAACATTGTAACCTATTTAACTTGCTAGATCCGTATTTCAGGGACGCCGCGCATCATTGTTGGAGACGAAGGTTCCTCCGGCCGTCGGTTGTTGCTAAGGCGGCCATTGGCCCAAGTGATGTATTAATAATAGCAGCGAATGTAATAGAATGCCTCGACTGTTGGCAATTATCCCAAGCTTCCGAAACATGCATCGCTCTCCGCGGCAGCATGCAACTCGGAGGGAGCGTAGCTATGGACCGACTTCATTGACAGGCAGGGCGCAATAGCCACAGCGCATTCTTTCTGTCGATTAGTGCTTCGAATCGATATTCGCGAAATCCCACGCTAATGCTAATGTTTAGTGCTCGTTCAGATAAACGGACGAAAATGATATAAATGACACATTTTACGAAATAAATAAACAAACAAGATTCAATCATCCTTTACTTTTCTTTCTAATTTGCATTCTCTTCTATTAGTAATGTTCCCGATGATGCTACATGCAATACTATTATATTTAGTATGTATATTCAATTTTTTTCAAGAACGCACCTACTGGATTTAAACCCTAGTGGGTTCGTCATTAATCAAGATATATTTTAGATGTTCCACAAATACAAAGCTCTTTATATATTGGAAAGTAATAATTCGGATGAATTTCATATATACATAAAAAGAATATTGCTCCTTACTTTAGTCAAAAATGTTGAAGTCTCGCTACCAGCGGCGACATCTATAGACTGTTTCACGGTGTATAGATGGCAAACTTCAAATGACATAGATGGCGATAGCGTAGTTTGTATTGAATAAAGTGAAGCGATCAAATACTGTAAATAAGTACAACATTCCAAAATTTTATGAATATGGTGGTTGATTGTGGATGGAATCATGAATGTTACATTGTGTAAAGTGATCATTTTAGCAAATTCGGGACTAGGAACGGAATGTACCATTTTTAGTTAATCCCTTTGGAAAGTATTCGTTTTATATTAGTTCTTTTAAAATGAATTATCAAAGACAGACAACGAATATGAATACATTCATTGAAAAACTATGAAAGAGGACGATAAATGGAGCAATTTAGATACTTTTAATTATTTTAAAAATAAAATTTATATTAAAAAGTCGTTTTTATCAAAAATTTGGGTGGTTAATGATTAACGTACGTTTAGAAAAAAAATAGATAGACAACTCAGGTTACGGAGTCTAACAATGAACATGTTTGGTGAAAAAATATGTTATATTGTACACCACGCTGCTTGTCACCACAAATATCCAGATAAATAAGTTATAATTAAAATATAATAGGTGTTCATTTTCAACACTTTCTCCAAAATAATAAAAAATACAATTTTATAACTTTCTAAAATATGTTTAATATTACGCAGCCTTTTTCTAAGACGATCGTACTTCATCCTAAACACGGGCAATATTTATTTATCATTTGAGCATTAAATTTAGAATTTTTTCTCAAAATTCTAAGATTGATCAATTTTTATTGTAAATTTAGTGTGTTTTTACGTTAATCAATAAAAGTGTCCATTATTTGATTATTATGTCTTCTTTGGAAGCCGAGAGATCTTTGAATAATTGTTTTATAAACAAGGCTTTATCAATCCTCGGCGGTGGTCTCCAGAATTGGAAGATGTGTGAGTTCAGTACGTTTGTTTGTCTTTGATAAATATATTTTCTGAACCGTAAAGAGTTTATTATTTTAATGTCGGCTGATTTAGAATGCTTTGCAAAAACTCAGCCGGTGGCCAAGGGTAGCGCCGGCCCTAATAAATACGGGGCCCACCTTTTTGCAGCCCACATTTGAGGACCTTAAAATCAAAACCGCCACTGTGCGATAGTAGGCGACTATTTGAAAATGATTATCTAGATATAGTGGCAGTTTTGCATTTGATAGCTGATCTTGAAAACTTGTTTTTATGTTCAGGTATTAAGCGCGCCTGAGGGATTTTAAACATTCGCTTATTTGAATTTAAAATACGTTTTATTTTAACTTTGTAATACACACACAATATGAGTTATTAATTACTACTATAGTTTCGAGAGGAGCAGTTCCTTTCATCATCAGGTATAGTTAATAACTAACTTAAATACAAAATTTATCAATCTATTCGGCAGGCCAGGGAGCCGCCCGTGGGGAGCCGATTTTTTGACCGATAGCGGGAAGAGCTCTAGAATTGGTGAAATGGATTGAAACGTGATATTATTCGTAAGTGTATTTTCAGAATTTACATTTTTAAGGATTTCAACGGTTTCCAAATTTTTCATTGTCCATGAGGAACCGAGAGGAGCAACACCCCAGATAAATGTTGTATTTAAGTTAGTTATTAACGATACTTGATGATGAGAGGGACCGCTCCTCTCGAAACTATATAAGTAAGTAATAACTCATATTGTGTGTGTATTACAAAGTTAAAATAAAAAATATTTTTAATTAAATTGTTGCACCACGAAGTAACTGCCAAATCTTTAAATCATATTCGCTTATTTACTTGTTCGTATGTCAATGTTCTACTCGTAGAGCCAGGTCTAAAAACGAGCGATCTATTTTTTCATTAAGGTACTTTTCTGTTTTATTTTTTCTTGTCTTTCTTTAATTCTTTTCACACTCCCGAGACCCTCGTTTCGGTTAGTCCCAACCGACCTAAATGGCTAAACGGCTCCTGCCAAGGTTATCGAATCCTCGAATAATAATGCAATACATTGCCGGCTTCATTTATATAAATATCTGCCTACGCGTAGGAGTAAATAACATCATCAATTATGTTATAGGAAAACGTTTACGTTCCATCTTGCCTGGCCGGAAAACCATTCACTGGTGTACAGACACAATGGTAGATATTTCTTACATTATCTTCAAGTATTCTTGTTTCTTTTTGCATATCGATTAATGTGAGAAAACACCGTGTCGGTTAATGCTGCTGGGCGGTACCTATATACTTTGCGATAGTACGAAAACAGATTATAATGCCCGATAACACTTGCTTCGCTTCCGCGGCCCATAAATAATTATCAAACGCAACAGTATGCTCTTTGACGTTGGGGCTTTGAGTGTCATTCGAGTACTGTGAAGTACAACTCTAAAAAAGCACATTACTTTCGTCAGTCAGAAGTACACACACAACACAGGTATTAGATAAAAAAATATATTGATTTTTTTGGCAATAAACTAATAAACACGTGCTATGCTTAAATACTGCATCTTGATTAACCTTACATAATTAAATTTTCAGTTAAATTGATTTTTTCCTCGGTTTAAAGTAATAATAGGTATCCATTATTTTAATTTATTGAAGTTGTTTAAGTTAAAAAGTTATCAGGTATTTAAAAAATTTTTTAAAAATTTCTTTGAAAGCATAAGTTGTAAGAAAACTAACTAAATGATTTAAAAATAATTTTTATTAATTAAAGATAACTGTTTTCTTTGTAATATCATTGAAAAAATATTGTTACACTTCCGTACTGTTATATAAAGTACACAAATTGGAGCAATTTTCTTCAGTTCTAAATCGTCGTTGGTTTTGTAAATGTATTAATTAGTGAAATAATTTAGTCATTTAATGAATACATTTTAATTTAATACCTTTCGATACCTAAGGTCATCGCCGCTGAATTTCGCTTGCGTTGCCAAACGATCGCCTTAGGAAAATCTACAACTCGTAAAATACTAATTTAATACATTACGCGTAATACACATTGTGAAAATATTTGAGCGAATTGAAAAGTGATCTGTCTAATGAATAATTTACTGACGTGGGTATTGTTTTTGTTTGTAGGGAAATCTAGCAACAGTAAAGACCATGAGGACAAGAAGGAAGACAACGAGCTGTGGTCCAACGTGGAAGCGCAGGCCGCCTTCTTGGGGCCCAACCTGTGGGACAAGACCCTGCCTTACGACGCCGATCTCAAGGTACACGAAGTCAGTAATCGACACAACCATCTTGTTCTCTGCTTGCGTGGTTGTTATGCCTCTTACTGCCACTTAGTCATTCCGTAATTGAGTTTTATTAATTTTCGCCATTGACACACTTACATATCTGTGATTATTAAAAATAACTTGCCGTGTTTGTGTTTAAATGGAAAAATAATAATGTCCGTAACGTTATTTCGTGTCTTGTGTCCATTGTATTTCCATCAATGTAAATTGAGCATAAACATGGACGCTATGGTCAAAAAATGAATTTTGGTGTGTGAAATTTTATTAACATATTTTGTTACATCTATTTGTTAATAATTCATAAAAATTATGTAATGGCCCGTATCCATGGAATCAAACATATTTCCGAAATTGCTTATTTCACAATGCGGCCGAGAGACTATTTATATCGAAAAGTTAGGCACTACATTTCAAATATTTAATCTGTTTTAACTGCTTTTGGGGAGATTCAAATTCACTCTAGTAACGAATGGAGCTTAAATGGTCAATAAATTGACATTTGACAAATGTATATTTGTCTCGAAAGAATCTCGCGAGAGCAGCACCCGCATATCAGAGATTGTCTCGAATCGAAAATCTTTCCACGGACACGGGTCAGATTGTACAATGGTGTACTCAATCTGTCAATCACATTCATTTTATTTTTGTTTATTAATTATTGCTCTTCGCACATAGGGTTTGGATCTCTGGACAGAGAGCACCTTCAGTTTTAGTCCCTTAAAAAGATTGCCCAGTAGAAGCAGGATAGGTTCAAAATTAAATAGCCTACATAATTGTCACATCACTAGATCGCCGGTATCGTGCACTACTGAAAAAATTCGCGCTATTTTAACAAATAGTACATAATTAATAAAAACTAAATGTTCGTTTTCGATAAAATAGAATCTGAGTAATCTCTTTGATTTGGGGTACACATCAATAAAAGTACCCAAATGTTCACTCGTAGTAGATTAATTCATTGTGAAACCGCGCTAGGTATGTTAGTAGTATTATCATTCTCTTAAACCTTATATTTTTGTTGACAATATTTTCTTGAAGTGTTCGGCCGTTAAAATTTGTTTATCTGAGACATTTTATAAGAATGATAATTCTGTGTACGATTTTGTGAAAATACCTCATGTTTTAAAATTTCTTTCACACATTTCGTAGTTTTCTTGAGTCTTTCGACGCCGAAGGGAATGATAAATTTACGCTTTATGGAATATTTGTACTTAGCTTATTGCATGTGGCAATCTCTAAGTGTAAATAAGAGTTATCATCTTTGAAATTTTAAATGAAATTATACGTTTTTCTAACCTGTCTATCAAACACTGACAAATATCCATTAATAGTATTCTAGATTTTTTTATAAACTGAATTATTATTATAAGTGTGGTTGAAGGGTGATTGATATATATTTTTGAAATATTAGTGTTTATATGTTTTTTGTACCCATTTTTCTTTTGGATTGGTGCACTGACAATTTTTTGTGTGTTCCTGGAAAGCGTTTGATTTAAATATGTTATTTATTTACCTAGCTGATATTTTATTATCCGACTATTTATTTTGCGTATGTATAATTATATGACTGCTCACTTTGCGTATATATTATTATATGACTTCATTTTGCGTATTTATTATTATATGACTGTTCACTTTGCGTATATATTATTGTGTGACTATTTACTTTGCGTTTATATTATTAACTGACTATTGACTGTGCGTACCTATTATAATTGTAAAATTTTATAATCTATGCATATTTGTATGTACTTACTAAATTTATCTTTATCGAATTTGCTTAGCGATCTAATATTTTATGGAAAAAATTTAATCTCATATAGTTAAATTAATTATAGTTATTGCATTATTGCCATTAATTTACTGTATTTTAATTTATTATTTTACTTTTTGTTTCATTTCATTTACTCACCTTTAATTATTTTATTTTTAAAACGATTAAACAAATTAAAAGTAAATACAACAAATTTGAATATTATCGTATTTTAGACAATGACCAATGGAATGATTTGAACTGATTTTGAAATTGATTGTCATGACCGATGTAATATTTGACTCAACCATTTTCACCAGAGAAAAATACCAAACATCCCACGAAGAAAATCCTGGCTCATAACTGTAGTCACCAGTTGATATTTGTAAACAATCCACTGTCCTAATACGGTAGGAACCCATACAGATATACATATAAAAAGTGTGCTTATTATGATCAGATGTCGCTTTTTAAGTGTTACTCAATTTTGAATGAACTTACATATAGAAGTCGCGTTGATGTCGAGTTGGTTTCGATTCATATTAAATTTGTAATTTAATATATATAATCATCATATTAAAATAATATTACACAAAGTAACGTTAATATATTTTTTTACTAACGACAGTGTGCCTAATATAAGTAAATGTTTTTCAGTTGGAGTAAATTATTGAATTATGGGCGATTTGTGCTTAAGAACTTTTGTTACTTTTATCTTTGTATTTATATTATAATCTTATTATTTATCAGCTATCAAAATTTTATTTTATTGACTACTATTACATTTAATTGAAAGTAATAAATAAGCTAAAAGCGTAGATTTTTTGTGTTTGGAGTAGGTACTACGCTACAAAAATCTGTACTTTTTTCTTAACTCTTACTTATAAAAAAAAAACATTCAAAATGTCTCACAGACCATCGGAAATTTTTAAATGAAAAATAGAAACGGTGAGAGTCTTTTATAATGAAGAATTATAGACAACTTTTTAAATACGTAAATGAAAAGATTGCTGCTGCGATCTCTATATCTAATCTAGAGAATTTGATATGAAAGAAATTCGTTTTCAATCGATTTTTTTTAAAGCAGGTAGTTAACTGTATTTAACTCATAGCAAACAACACATTGTGTTTAGGAAGTAATCCGTAGATAATTAGATAATAGAATGACAATCTAAAGAAAATAGAATCTTGAACAATCTTAATTTGTATGCTCATATATGACTTGGGTTTATCTTCAAACCCTCGAATACTTGTGTAAAAGCGAGTTTACTAAAACTTAGATTAAGTTTGGCACTATATGACTACCTGTGGATTTTCAGTATGTGGATTTGGATGAATTCCTGAGTGAGAATGGTATGCCGGGAGATGGGTTGGCAGGGGCGCACCTGGCTCCGGGTGCCTTCGGGCACTCCCCCGGGCTCTCTCTGGCAGGTCTATCCACGCATGTGACCACCAAAAGGGAGCGTTCACCCTCTCCATCCGAGTGCCTCAGCCCCGACACCATCAACCAACCTCCTTCACCCACGGACTCTAGTAAGTATTAATTATTATTATTCTATTGTGTTTGAATAGTTTTAAAACTGTATGTTTACTAGTCACTAATAATTATCAGGTTCTACTCAAGTTTGACTGACAATCAGTATCCTATCGCTATTCAATCACCCAAGATAAATATGAATATACATGAAGTGGGTCCTGACTCCTCGCCACACCAAGTGCCTTTGCTTCGACTGCGGCGTAGTGAGGAAATTGTTTTAATGTTAAAAAATACCAACCTGGATGGTCACAGAGTAGAGCGGATATGTGAACTTTTGCTCATAGAATGACTCTGCGTCTGTGGTGGGTCCCGCTTTACAAATCATCAATTTAGCCCCAAATTTCAGTTTAAAAAATAGTAAGAATATTAATGCGACGTGCATTCTTTATGCATCTTTATTAAAAATAAACAAAATATGTTTATTTCATTACAATCATTGTTTAGTAACGTTATACCTACAACTAGAAGTTTATAGAAAATTTTTGCTTTTTTCACAATTCACAAATATGACAAAATCTAGTAAATTTTTAGCAAAAAAAGTTTTTTCTAACTTTTAATCTGTATTGGATGATAATACTGATAATACATTCCGTATAATTAATAATATAAAATTGGAACAATGCAATATTATAATTTCCAAATATATATTTTTTACTTCATATTAATGGCTTTATTTAATATATATGCATTATTTATATGTTTTATGAATTTTTTAAAATATCATTCCCAGACTTTAAATTTTCTTGATGCGTTGCCAATTTCAAATTGATTGATTTGAACAACAACTGCTGATGTTTTGGCCTTTTTATTTATCCACTTTTGTGTAACATTTTGCATTGCGTTATAAAATATGTAGTCATAGCTTTAATTATAATTTCCTTTATATATTTTATTTGTAGTCATGCTTTCAGGCCAATTACTAATATATTGATCATTTTATCACTATTTATGATACACAAAAGTATTCTATTTATGTTATTACATTGGGAGCTGTAAGTGTAATAATGTAATTTTGAAAATGTAATAATATCATTTTAATCAGGTTACTTAATGAAAAAAAATAACTCAACAGTATATATATATATATATATATATTTTTTTTTTTTTTTCGTCACAGTGTGACACCATATCACTTTGAAAATATTATAATTACAATAAAAAATAAAATTTGCGATTCATATAGTGTTTTGGTATAGTTTGACTGTTTTCAAATAAAAAAAATTTTCATACCTAAACATTATTTTGTGTAGGTATTCACAAATAGTAATGAATTTTCATTGTCTAGATTTGGTAACATATTAGACTTCTGATTTGAATATGAGACATTAACAATTTTAACAAATGCACCTGATGAAATATTTTTTTGAGTTGAAAGATAATATTATTATTAAAATACTGTTATAGAATATATGTTAAACAGTGAAACAGAAACATGAGCTTTGTACAGTTTATTATTACCAGATTTTCTCTAATCTTTTCATCACTTATTTACAATTATAAAAACTGGTCATTCTTCACTAGGAAAGGCAAATGTTTATCTGAATAAGTATTATGATATTTTCCAATAAACTAAGAACATGGCAAGTTGAAGGTTTTATTTTCAAAATTATTTTTTAGAGAGAGGCATTTATTCTGTGTATAGTTTTCTGGGATATTCTGCGTGTGTATGTGTATCACATACACACGGCAGAATATCCCAGAAAACTATAAACAGAAGATTCTGAACGGCCGTGAAAACCTAAGGACATTTTTAGAGGCATTTTTGTTGTTGTTGTACAACAATTTTTTTAAATTAATAACTTATATACCTACTCTATTAATACATATACAAACTTAAACCTACTAAACTAAATTTTTTTTTTGTCACAATCAATTTACAAAAATATTCATACAATGGTAAAAAAATAAATGCTTAGAATAAGAAAATGAGTTTGTGTATTTTGGGAAGTTTGTTAACTAGGGACGGCAAGGCTGAGGAGGATATCAAGAGGAGGGTGACTCCAGGAAATTAGGTAAATGAAGCCCTAAATTCCATTACGGTCAATTGAAACTGTCATAGGAAGCAAGACTAGCGGTTCATTATAGAGTTCTGGCGCCAACCCCTAATGTATGGAAATGAAGCTTGAAAATGGCAAAAAAAATAAATTAAAATATCCTGAATACACTGGAAATGTAGTCATTCGTTAGAGTTAGAAATGAATGTAATGATGTATGTGGCATAGTAGACAGAATAAAGGAAGGATTGCTGAGATGGTTTGGTCATGTGGAGCAAGGAAACAATGGAAAATAAAATTATGAAGTTAAAATTAAAAAAAAATTAATCAGAAGAAAAAATGGGGTCCGTGAAAGTCCTGGAGTATTCAGATAAACTAAATATTGGACAATGGCTCTGTTAAAAGCTTGAAAATCAAAGAGTGTGCATTAAAAGATTTATGAATATGGTTGAAGCAAACACGCCCAAGAGAAAATAGTATTTTTAAGCCAGGAGAGAGGCTTTCTATTCTTTATGGCTATCCCTGCCGAAAACGGCTTGATTACGTTTAGTTTTTTTTTACAATACTTGTATACCTCTGTAATATGTAAGTATCTGGAAAACAATATATATTTTTAATATGTATTGATGATAAAATGCTGCTAATATGTTATATATGTAACACTCAAATATAGACTGGGGGAGTCAGATAGTTTAATGTTCTATTTGAATATTTTATAACAAATCATAATTTCAGGTGTCAATCATTCTATTTACTGGTTCCAACACTAATAAATGTGAGTGTCACAGTTGATGAAAAGTAAAATATTATATAACGGCAATAAAATCATGTTAGCTAAGCAGATAGCAACCTTGATTGAAATATTTTGAAATATTAAAATGACCATAGTGTTCAGTGCTACAGAATCGGAAAAAGGCTCAGTAACAGTTGTGTTTCAGTTCAAACACTAATTCAATTATCATCTTAAACCAATAAGGAAATATTCAGTACTCTACATACATATATATATGACTTTTGGCAAAACTTTCACTTTTGTTACATTTTCCATCACATGTCCCTTACTATCCACATTTACTTAAATAAAAATTGTATCTATTTTGCTTAATTTTCTTTTAAATTGCTTCCATTAATACTGAACCGTTTTTAATTAATTTTTGTCCATATCTTTTAAAATAAACATGTTTTTTCCTTCATATTGTTAATATAAGTACATATATGATAATAATACTTCCATTGATTAATTCAATTGTGAAAATATTTTCAGTACTGGTAGGATAATAATTTTAAAACGGAATCTTTCCTTATCCAATATAACACAGATGTGTATTTATGCAAATATTTTAAATAAAACGAAATGTCAACTATTAAGGAATTGGTCATCAGGTGAGCCAGTAGATAGTTAGATCTTCGACCTTTGGATCAATAGGGAAGTCTGTATTAATTCAGCTTTCTGATATATACCCACATAATATGAGCAACTGCCATAATGATTTAATCTGACAACTTTGCGAACATGCTAGCTTTGATAATGTAATGCTGTTTTACTTTCCCACTCTTCATATCTCCATGTCAGAAGTTTCTTTCCTTGTCCTATTTATATAAAAGTGTCTGAGTAAAAAACATGTTCAGATATTTTTATTAGACTGTGATGTATTTTTCTTCAACGAGGAATTAAAATGAGAGTTCATGATCTTTAAAAACTGGATAAATCCTTTTGGCAGGAAACTGTTGATATCGTACTTCATGAGGATCGCTTGGTCTTTCTTCATGTGATTGAGGACAGTGCATGATGGATGTGAAGTACCTCCAAGAAAGAAACCGAGAAAAGCAATGGTCTCTCCATCAATGAAAGTAAATTATATTGTTTTTAGAGATTTTAGAGAGATTCTCATGATTTAAAGAAAGAAGTTATATTGCAAATCCCATTAGGTAGATGAAAAGAAAAAATTAAAGAGAACTGGTATGGGAAAATCCAACAATGAGTCCTATGGTTCATGACAATTCAAGGTTCACGACAAGGATGCTATCTGAGAATGCGCTGAACTGAAAACAACCATCCGCACTACCTGTTTCTAAATTTGAAAGCTGAGCTCTGTAATTGCAAATTTACAAGTTTGTTCCAGAGTTCTAGACTATTATTTCAACTCATTTTGAAGATAAATCTTTAGAATATTTTCATCAGGGCATAGAGTTGTTAGTTCGTAGATCTGAAAAATGTATTAGAATAAAGGGCGAATATGTCAGAAGCAGGATATATTTTTTCTTTCTCATGCCTGCAGCGTATTCGCTAATTTAGTGAGGGACTCCAACTACATTACTTATTATAAAGATAAAATTTTTTGTAAATAATGGATCTTTTATATTTTCTTTTAAAATAATTTTATATAAATAAAATGAAAATGTACAGTTTAAATTTTAAATAAATTGTTTATTTTTTAAATACACATATTAATAATTACTATATAAATAAATATTAAATCTTTTCACTCTTACATCTTTATTAAAACTATTTTATTATTTTGCACACAATATTTATATTGGCGACCTACCATCACATTGAAGTAATAATATAATACTATCTGTTTCTGCTTAAATTTATTAATTTATTCTGTTAATAATTTTGATAATGTTTGAAAGAAATTATGTAATTTATATTTTTTTCACACAACCAAAATTCTTCAAAACTGTATTTCAAATGTATTAAAACAAAATGGTGTGCTTTGAATTGCAGCATTTTCGATGGCATCTTCTGGACGTGATTTTGACCCCCGAACCAGAGCATTTTCAGACGAGGAACTCAAGCCGCAGCCCATGGTAAAGAAGTCAAAGAAGCAGGTGATTATTTTTATGAAAAACATTTTCGAAAACAAATAATTTTCAATATAATATTCACCTTCTTTATATTGACATTCTGAGATAGTAAAATTAGACTAGTTATAATTTAGAAAAGATTAAGATTAAATTGTGTTTATTGCATACTTTATAGAAAATACGGGAAAATATGCTTTAGAGTCTCTGGATATAAATAAATTAATAAATTATCATCAGCTATATTTTTATAAGGTGTGCGATTAACATATATCTTCTTATTCTTTTTCTTGTATTATATAAAAATGTGGTGCTTGTATTTTAGTCATTAAGAGTTATGTACTTATATACCTGGTTTATTTATTTTGCTTGCGTTTTTAGTTTCATACATACATATTTAAAACCTATGACTTAGCAAAAAAACATTTTATATTAATAAAAAAATCTATATTATTCTATACTCTTAATACAAAAATTTTCCAAGCGACCTATACTGGTATTTTTTAAAATTCAATACAAATCTTATTATGATTATGCTCTTTATATTTGCGAAATTTTGATAAAATTGGTAAATAGAAGTGTGGGTTGCGGGCTAGGAATATATCTGCTTGTATCCGTTACTACTCTTTCCTCTCGGTTCCCTTTTTCTTTCCAAAATGGAATGGACAAATTCTACCAACCAATAGTCACAATAGTTATAAGACACTAAATCATCATTATCATTGCCCAGATTGAAGTTTATTCACCAATGATGATTGAAATATCTTATACAAAGTAACTCGCACATATGTAAAAATACAAATAAAAATACAATAAAAATAATAAGTACAAATTTCATGAGGTTGGGCTTGGAAGATGATACCTAGTAAATTGCAATATCAGTAAAATGAAATCAAATATGTAATCAGTTGCTTAAAAAAGGCTTAAAGAATTTAACAAAACACTTAAGATTTTTGCTTGTGTTTCAATGACTAAGAACATGTTATGTATACCGCTCTTCAACTTAACAATATCTACAATATCTGATGTGCATGGTTCTGCATGGACATGTCAAAAAATATCGAACCTATGGTCTGCGGGGACACATTTTTTCATAGACATTATTATATTATTATTATGATTTAATTTAACTATGGTACATAATACCTCCATGAGTAAAGAATGAAACCAGTATCATGTACTACTTATAAGCATTTCGTGGGAAATGGCATTTGTGAAATTTAAGCACACTCTAAGTTTTCCAAAAATAAAGTAAATTCAATTTATAATTCACTGCTATATGATAACATTATAACATAATTTTTGCATCAAAATACTAAATAACGAGGTTAAGAGAATCTGGTTTGCACAGATATGTATGATGAATACACTGCTATTGTGCTCAATCAATACTGAAAGTACCGTTAAGCTTTAAGGTTTATTCTATTTTAATTCATTTAACTGCCCGAATACAGTCAATATTTAAATGATTTAAAGGTAAGTACGCTTTAAAAGAGTAATTCGCACTGCAAAAAAAATTAAAGCATACTTTAACCTTTATATCATGATGTATTGACTCTGTTTTCGGATTCAGAGAATTAGTGAAAAGATTTTTAGACACAACGACAGACAGGAAGACATTAATATTTGGATTCCCTACATTTCATATGTAAATTCGTTCTCATACCTATTGACATCAGAAGTTTCGTCTTCAGCGTCTGGCAAAGTAACAAAATAAACAATGACATCGGAAGACCCAATCTCAGCAGCATGGCCTAGTAATTATTAGTTAGATAACGCAAATATTGTTGTGAAATAATGAAATGCAAAGTGCAACTTGTCTTCATAAGAACTAATGTGAAATTCCATTATCAGTGCCGGTTTTAGCACTAGCAGCGCCCCGGGCGAGATTTCTACGGCGCCCCCTAACTGCAATTCAATTATATACGAATACGAAAAAAGGCAACGGGTGATAATTGAATAACCGTTTATTAAAAAAAAACTATTTATTTATAAAAACTAATTAAATTTCACTTTTCTAGCCTTTCTTTCGGCGAACTCTTTTACATATTAGGTTATCAAAATTGATGTTTTCAGCAATTTCATTTTCGATTGACAAAGTTGCCAAGTTTGTTAATCTAGATTGAGTTATTGTCGATCGTAAATAGGTTTTTATCAGCTTAAGCTAAGAACAACTCCTCTCCCCACCAGCAACCGTTACATGTTTATTCAATAATATAAGCAATGCTATCCACACATTTGGATACAGTTCTTGTAAGTTGCGATCTTTAATAAAATTTAAAACATAAGTAGGGGTAACCACATTCTGATTAGGCAAAAAAGATTTCAGACTTACGAGTTCATCACACAACATACAATCATCTATATCAGACTTAGAGTGTACAGTTAATTTGGAGATTTAATAATCAATTGGAGACAAGGTTTGACAAGGTCAGGTTATACAAAAAAGACCAAGATTCTGAGTACATACTCATTAAGTGTTCAAATTTTTCATTAACTGAAATTAATGTAGGGTCCAAGAGAGAGTTGAAAAATTCAACTTCAAATTCTTTTTCTGGAGAAGTTATAGGCTCGTCGCGGGCAGTTTCACCAGCTTGACGCTTAACAAATTGAATTCTTGTTGTGGCTCTAAACACAGGTTCAATTTCTAGTTCTTCAGCCAATTCCTTCGCAGTTAAAATGGCACTTTAAAAGCCAGTATTTCTATATTCTTCCAAGAAAGTGCAGCATTTTTTCATTTTTATTCATTTCTATATCTGTTGATTATAGAGATTTACTAATAACATTAATTTGAAAAAGTATGTCATACCAAACAACCAATGAAACTATGAAGCTGAAATCTTTTAACTGTTTGGCTAGAGTAGTAGCCTCATGAGAGACTTGAACATCATTTTTCTAAGTTTCAATAGCTAAAGTAATTAAAGCGTCATGGACGGCACTAATTTGATAACGGACTGCTTTAACACTGCTTGTCACTTCCCAACGGGTGTCACAGAGCTTTTTTGTAGTATATAATCCCAAGCGATCGGTTAGAATTTTCCATCGATGAACAGAAGCTGAAAACAATGTGAACAACCTCTGAAGTACCCCAAACAAAGTGACTGATTTTACGGATGACTTAACGGCATCGCATAGTACAAGATTGTAGCTATGATAGCCACAAGGTACATAAACAGCTAAGGGATTTATGTCCAGAATCCTCCTTTGAACCCCAATATTTTTCCCTTTCATATTCGCCCCGTTGTCATAATCCTGACCCCTACAGTCGTTCAATTTCAGTCCGTGTTTATTTAAAACATCAATAATAACTTCAGACAGATTTTACCAGTCGACTCATTTACAGGTACAAATTCTATGAAATGCTCTTTTACTGATATTTTATCGTCATCTGATGATAAATCGACAAATAGTATTGTCAGTGAAAGTTGTTCTACATGACTAATATCCGGAGTACAGTCAGCTATAATAGAATAATATTTTGATTTCTTTACGCGAAATAGGATTTCTGACTTTACTTTTTCGCCTATCAACTCTATTAATTCATTTTAAATGTCTTTTCCGCAGTAGTGGTCTGAAACATCACCCTTCATAGCTAATCGCAAGTGCTCCTGCATGACTAGATCAAATTTGGCTAGTAGTTGTACTAAGCCCAAGAACTTTCCGTTATTTGGCGTATATAGTTTGTCAGAAGTATCTCTGAACGCCATATTGTTTTCAGCTAAATAAAGAGTAATATGCATCAATCTCGGCAAAACATTATTCTGTCTAATCAAATGTTGCTCTTGGCAATCTATTGTTTTTCCTGTTTTTAATCGAGTTCAGTATCAATCCATGAAAGTTAAAACTTCTTATGTGAGGTGCTATTCTCATGATTTTTTAACATTAGCAGACAAGTGTTTCCAGTTGTTATATCCTTCAGATACTAAACTCGACGTTGAGCTACTATCAAATAGCCAGCAACAAAAACAATAAACTCGATCCTTAGAAACGGAGTATATTAACTGAATATTAATTGAATTGTTTCATTGTTTGCTAGTTTTTTTATTAAATGTCGCCCTGTATCATTCTTCGGATAATTATCAATGTGCGATTTGCACTGGGCCACTAGTTATCATATGATCAATTATTTTGCTATTTCGAATGAGTGGCCAAGTGGCTGGATCCGCTATTCGGGACAACAGTACTAACTTCATCTAGAATTTGTATTTGTTGTACATCACCAATGGAGTCATCCTGAGCAGTATCTATAATTGTAGCATAACTTGTTCCTTCACTTCGGGAAACTTCGTCCACAATCTTTTCAGCAGCTATCTGATCTGACTTGCCAGACAGAGGCTCCACTATCGATGAATTCGTTTGTATTCCAGATGCAGATGCCATATTCAGGTCTTGATTTTTTGTTGTGATATATTTATATATATATTCATAAACTTTTTTGTTTTTTGAAATTCCTTTTCTTTTTCTGCTTTCCGTTTTCTATATTTTGACCCAGATGGTTTTCTTTTGATAAGATCAACGTGTTCAGAGATTTTGTACTAATCAGTTAAGTAGTAATCAATAAAATCTGCAACAAATTAAATATCTGTATGATTACAATAAAATTTCATTATAACGCTATGCAGCGAGGACGACCAAAAACGCAATATATTTGGTATAGCATTAAACATGGGAAGGAAGATCAAAAAATGTAGGTAACACTGGTATGGCAGCAGAATATTTGTGAATTTTTTTATTTATAACCTTGTGATCACAATCACCCACTCGTTCCCGTGGGAATGAGATTTTTCTCGCATTAAAAAGTAAGTAATCTATCTATTTCCTCGGGATCTATATTATCTCCGTATTAAAATTTAATCGATAGAGTATAATTAGTTCCAAAGATTACCCCGATACAAACGTATAAACTTACAAACAAATGTTATAGAGATAGCAGAGAGAGAAAAATATAGTAATAGAGGAGAGTGTGTAGCACAGATAGTTAAAATAAATTTGTACTTACCTAATAAAATGGTCCGTCAAAATGTCAAAAAATAAACACCTACTTTTACTCTTTACACTATGTATTTATATTTCAACTTTTTAGATAAAACTAATGTCACTCGCTAGTCAGAACCAAGAGTGACGAACAAGAGCATCGCATTTCCTAGTTCATAGAAAATAACGCAGTTTTGATAAATTAGCTCAGATTAATATTCTTTATATGTGGTGTCTGGATGCAAAACCGCCATGTTGCATATATGTGAATTGTTCAGTAATAAAAAAAACGTTTTAAATATTTCCCTTACACTTTTTCCTGTTTTTTTATTATTTTACTTGATACATATTAAGGATGTGTTAAAATCTGCATATCAATTTTTTTTTTTTTTTCAAGATTTTCTTTGTTGTTTCCACAATATAAAGATACGTTTATTGCATCGTGGCGGTTTTGCTACCCACCGCCGGATAGAGTCGATTTTGCAACGGAGCCTACTCGAGGAAAACACACGCGGACGTACATGCCTCGACTTGCAGACTTAACTCTTTGCGAACAATACTGCGATTGAAAATTAAACATTAAAATATATTATATTATAAATATTTTACTTGTGATTAATAATTTTAACTACAAGCAAAAATATTTTAAGAATTAAAATTTACTGGATGTTTTGAGTAAGGAATATGAATTAAATATATTTTAGAAAATATGTAAATACTAATTAACCAACAATAATGGAAACAAATATATTTTTAGAATTAACAATAATTCCGTATCACTTCTCGAGACCTTTACTACGACACCAAATTTAACAATATAAAAATTTTTAATCGGCAATTATTTCATCACCGATTAACAGAGTTTATAAAAATATTTTTATGATAAAAAATTAATCTTCGGGTACAAAAATTAAATAACTTAGGTACATAGTTTTTTACAAGTATTTTAAAAACTAAAAACAATCATCTTAAGAATTAAATAAGAGTAAAGAAATAAAAAAAAGAAAATATATAATCATACCTATACGCCTATACAGGCTGTCTTACTATAGTAAAAATAAACTATAGTATAATTTTACTATAATAACTCATATCAAATATAAAAAAATATTCCCTTTTACACAAGTAAAATAAAATAATGAATACCCTGCAATTCTAATTGGAAAAATCCTATTGGAATATTTTCAAGATTTTTATCATCTTATTTAACTTGTATTGAAACAAATTAATTTTTCATAATAAATATAAGTTACTGTAAATATAGTTCAACTTTTTCTAGAAAATAAGTAGAAAATATTTTTAAAAAATGCAAAATACTGCATATCTTGATGACTATTGATATTCAGTCATAATTGCTTGAACATTTTCGACTCATAATCAAGACAGGCAACTAAATTTTTTTATAAAAATTCATTCACTGCAAAACAAATTAAATAAAATGATAAAAACCTTGTGAAAAATTATATTTTCAATTTCTATTTCGACTTACATTAAAACAAATGAATTTTTCATTATTGGTACAAGTTACTGTAACGGTAGTTTAACTTTTTCACTAATTTTGTCCCAAAAAATCACAAAAACGTTTATACAAAAATTTCATCATTTTCTATCAAAAATATTCAATGGTCTAAACACGAATCTCTTTAGATCTTATTAGATTATCTTATTTCAGCCAGAGTGTAACGTCTCGTACTTCTAGCTACTAGACACCTTGATAATATTAGATTAAATTTGCCGCGCAACGGCTACTACAGACGATAGCCAATTATTTAGTTATATCGCCTTGTTCTTTATGAATAATGAAATTATTTTTGGTAGGGAAACATAAAGAATTAATAATATCTATAGATATTTCATTCTTCGTACATTAATTAAGTTTTTTATCAACTCTTTTCTGCTTTTGGCTAGTTTTTACCAGGATATAGTAAATCAAGTCATAAAAAACTCACAGAACAAGCTCGATGGCATAAAACTGTGTTATTTCCTCAGTTGTTAAAACTTGATCTTCAAAGAACGATTTTTACTGGATGGATTTCATAGTACTATGGACAATGTGCAGCAGACCCAAATCGTAAGTCGTCATACAAACCTATATCATGATGTAGGGGGAATGCTTCACAGTTCGGCTAAAGCAATTAAGTTAATTTTCACCAATTTTGCGGTGAACTAGCCTCTTCCAATCAGGATCGAATAAATTGAATTTTTTTTTCATCAGAGAATATTACTCGTCCTCGATGCTCAAATATTTAATTTTCATGTGTATTCGTGTAAAGAAGACTTGCCCAATACAGTCAAATCTTCATTTTTTCTGTTAATAAGGGTTTTTTGCAGAACCTTCGTTTTGAAACTCTGTACCAGTGGCCTCTTGGACAGTGAATATTTTATTTGTTTGCTTGTAGATTGTACCTCACTGTGTACTATGGTAGCGGTCAAAAACGATTCGGCACCACCAACTTCATAATCTAATTTCTCTGACAGTTGTCATACGCCTCCGATCGCTTTCTCGTTTCTACTCCAGAGAGTCAGTTTCACAAAATTTTTTAAGTAACTTCCTTACCCTACACTCAGGAAATACTAATATATAAAAAAATTCCTGTGGTAATGTTATAATTTTCGATTTAATCGAAATAGACATTTAATTCAAATATTCCATAATTTTTTAGCAATATGTATACAATTGCAGCTAATATGTATAAAACTGTTGCGACCTTTAAAACTGTAAACACTGCAAACATGTAGTTAATACAGTCAGTAGCAAAACCCAAAGGTAAAAATAAAACAACAAAGTGATTTCTAAGAAATAATGTCTGACTAGTATGAAATTTGGGGTAGACGCTAAGTGCGATCTTTTTATGTATACAACTGTATTATCTCATTTTGAAAGAGTGCACTGAAAGAATGCAATAAAATGTGCACAAAATATCTCTAAATTCTAACCGGAAGAATGAAAGTATCCTGTTAGACATAATATATCACCAATTTGAGAATACAGTCGATTCTGCTTAATTGGGCTACCATTTAATTGGGATAGCCACTTATTTGGGCCTAATCCCAAGGTACAGAAATCAAGCAAATGAATTACCAGTAAATTACATCACTTCATTGGGACAACATTTCGCTTAATTAGATATTAAATTTAAGATTATAATGCATATTATGCACATAAAATTAGTGTTTACATAACTAAAATACATAATAAAAGAAATTCAAAATAATAAAATAAATAATAAAAACATAATTAACATTCAAATACCAACCATAACTCCCCACTCCTATCCATTCTAACCCCGCCCTTACCCCCACCACTTTACAAACTTTTTTTTAATTACAAACAGCCAATCTTCATAAATACTTTCTGTAATTTTTTTAATTTTGTTGAAAATATGTTATTGATAATGAGAGTTATCTCAAAAACGTACCAACATTTTAATAAAATATATAGGTAGTAGGAAAAAAACAGTGTTTTTCAATTCAATTCATATTTCGTCATGATCATAGAACAATGACGGATGTGCAAAAAATTCCATATCGACTTTTTTGGATCGTAAAAAAGTGAAAAAAGAAGCCATCTAATGGTTTAAAAAAGTGTATTTTTTTAATTAATTTAACCATCATTATACAAAATCGATATAACGACGGTTCTGATTTGCGATCGTAGAACAATGCAGCATGTGTAATAACGTCTAAACTGTACTGCGCTGACTATATTTGAGGTTTGAAAGGTATCAACTTTAAATAACTAGCCCAAGTGTCAAAGGAAAATCTTTTGTAGTTATCGAGCTATGACGTAAACATCCGTATTCTGAACTAAACAATATTGTTATTTCTGTATCTTGACAGTTATTGTATAACATTGTGAAATAGTTTTTTGACATTTTATGTTTGACAGGTTTGAAATGAATGAATTCAATCAATTAGAAAGCTTTTTATTAGTAATTGTGAATAACTTAACATTTGCTTATGTTTTAAGCTTTCTAATTAATTGAATTCATTAATTTCAAACATGTCAAACCTAAAACATCGAAATTGGCGGCTATACAATGTCAATGGCGGCTAAACATACCTGTCAAGATCGGGATAAAGATCTGACATCTCAATATTGCTATTTTCAGAATAGCACAGTATGTGTCTTTATGTAAATAAATCTTCAAAACGGCTCTCCTACAAACTTGAAAAAAATCACATGCGTCGTCCTACGATTATGATGATTTAACATAATATTTCGGGCCTGGTTCTTGAACAGCTGGAAAAAATTCTCAAAGAGAGTGTCGGCGATCTTGCCGACTGGCTTAGGGAACTCGGATTAGAAATGTCCGCTACAAAAAGCAATACAATAATTTTTACCAGAAAACGGAAAGTACCTCCTTTACAAGTTACTTATCTGAATCAAATTCTTCCTGCCAAATCACAAATAAGATTCTTGGGAGTTATTTTAGATACCAAACTTACTTGAAACGCTCAAATAAATCAAATCGTAAATAGAGGCCAAGCGAGTATAAATACTATGAGAGCAGTGTCACGTGAGTGGTGGGGGTGCCATCAAACCACACAAAAAACTTTCTATCATGCATATGTCCGTAGCCATTTAGATTATGCATCCTTAATTATTGAACCGACCTCAAAAAAAATTTACAAAGGTTAGACCTTATTCAATATCAAAGTCTCAGGTTAATAATTGGTGCAATGAGATCTTCCCCGATCAACGTGCTACAGGTAGAAACTGTTGACCCCCCAGTCCAACTACGAAGACAGTTCTCTTCGGACAAATTTCTTATCAAATATGCTCGTCAAAGTGACCATCCCCTATTCCCAAAACTTAGAATCCTTAAACAACAACTTAGAATTAGTTCGTTCTGGAAAAATAAAGCCCACCCTTACTTACCAACAGTTACAAGACTTTCCTGACATACGATAATAAAATTTTGAGACAAAACCTCTTACCCCTATATTCCTCTCCCTTCAAATCCCATACATTCTCCCCCAAAATAATATTCACACTTGGAGTCAAAGTAATCCTCAAGGCAAAAAAGATTTCATTAATATTATTGGATCAAAGTGGTTAGGATGGAAACTTTTCTTCACGGATGGCTCAAAGATGGACTCATCAACTTACACTGGGGCTGCTACATTTTGTGATTCGGAAAATATGCAACAAAAATTTAAACTACCAAAAGAATCTTCTATATTTACCGCTGAGGCTGTTGCACTTCTTGAAACATTAAAATATATATTGCAAAATTATAAAATACTTAATAAATGCCTGATCCTTACCGACTCTCTTTTTACAAAAAATCAAATCTTGTCCCTTCACTTACCCGAAGATGAATATCGAGAGTTGATATTTCACATTCAGCAAAAAAAATAGACATTGCTTTAGCATAGATCCCTAGCCATTGCGAAATTCCAGGAAATGAAAAGGCAGATGCCCTAGCTAAAGAAGCTTCCACTTCCGGCATTTCCTCTCATAATCATATTACAATATCAGATTTACCGCCGTTACTCAAAGAAAAAATGAATTTTACTTGGAAGTCACAATGGGAGACCTCAAAATCTTTAAAAGGAAAAAGGTATTCCGCAATACAACCAGAAATTCCTGCCAGGCTGTGGTTTTCAGAAATGAAAGCGAATAACTTCGAGGCTTCCTCTATCTGCCGTATGCGAGTAGGACACTGTTGCATGAATAGCCATCTTTTTAAAATCAGCATTCGGGACTCTCCTATGTGTGAATGCCGGATGGACAAAGGACATTTAGATCACATTTAGATGCCCCATCATTGACCGTTATTCAAATTTTATTCAAGATCTTTCTTATTGCAATATTCCATTCCCCATCAACATCCCAACCCTTTAGTCTTCCAATGATCAAACCACTTTAAAATTACTAACAAGATTCCTAAAAGTTAACGGTATAAGTCTATAAAAATTAAATAAACTGACATTATGTACCCCATATCCTTTTCCATTACTAATACAATTGAATAATGACCACACAGAAAATGTTTATCCTAAAACGAATCGTTTTCAATTTAAATTTCTAAAATAAAAGAGGAAAAAAACGCAACCATCACACCCATTTCCAACGAAGAGACACATTTGTTTTGTGGCAAGAGCACCCCGTAGGGGTGAAATGCCAAGAAAGAAGAAGAAGAAGAGGAACATAATAATATTCCGGTTCTGAAAAAATTCTATGCAATTTCAAGTAAATATTTACTTTTAACACAAAACAAAAAAAAATTGATTTCTTGCACCAGATTGTTGTTCCCCGCAAAGAGGAAACAATCTGTTGCAAGAAGCATTTTCATCAAAATGTTTTATGACTTTATATCTTTTGATTAGGTCTACAGTACAATAATCGGAAATGCGAAAATGTATCATAAGTATGCGCAGATATTTGAATGAACTAATCAATTGACAAACTTGAATAATATTTAGACAATATGATGGTAAATAAGACTGCGCCAAAAAATATCTGATTTTTTTTATAAAAAAACAATTAAAATGTATATTTTTTTGAAACACTTTTTGTTAACTGAATTAACTGTTACCCAATTTGATACAACTTATTACATATGTATGGACTCTCGATGAACAAGTATAAACTTGAATATTAAGTCTTTTAATACAACATCAAAAAGATTGGTTTGAAGCAAGAGTTAAAACAAGAGTTTTTTTTTCATATATATTGCACACATATTTTTAACACTAAAAAATATTTCAGTCCCTGTGATTCTCGTGTTAAACGATTTCCACTGTATTTTACTATTAAAATTAGACTTGGCCAAAAAAAAAACTGTTTCTCTCCTGGATTCACCCTAATTAGGAGGTTTATGCATAATTATCCACCGTTTTTTTTCAACCTAATTTTTTTAATTTAATTTTTTTTAAATTTAATTGACATTTGTCATAAAATAATTCTTTAATAAGGTTAGACTTGATTCAAATGCGCATAGAAAACCATATACGCCATATCATACTGTACCACCCCAAAAAGGGTGGAAAGCTGCTGAGTCATTTTGCGATCTCAACGATCGATTAGCGAGAGGACATACCGAATAGGGTTTGTTCGCTTCAAAGCTGGTAAAGCTAGCTTTGACAACAAATCAAGAAAAAGTCGATCTTTAGATTTTGATGACCATGCTTTTCTGGCGGCTATGGAAAAGGGCGAAAGGTGCACCAGGACACTGGACATCTTCGCCCGTGGAATTGACCATCTTCCAACCAAATGGTAAGCAGTAATTGATATTGATAGTGACTACGTTATGCTACAATATAATTTTTAAAAAACGGCAGATAATTATGCATCAAGCTAATATATGTTAATTTTAAGATACACTAACTATGCTTAGCTGCTAATTTTAATAACAAATATCTACCGATTTATTGATTACTGATTTATATATTATGAATTTTCCTACATTTACCTTTTGTTTAGTGTGTACCAGAAGATCTGAAAGATGATAGGTACTGGGCCCGTAGACGAAAGAATAACATGGCAGCCAAAAGGTCAAGAGATGCCAGGAGGATGAAGGAAAACCAAATTGCTCTAAGAGCTTGTTACTTAGAGAAAGAGGTAAGATATTCACATTGTATATATACATATATATAGGGTATACCAGAGCTAGCAGCAGAAACTTGGCTGGTAAATTCCTGCCTATTTCTTGAGTCCAAAATGTTCAAGCAACCATGACCAAATCAATAGTTATGGAGATACGCAATATCAAAGTTAGCATTTTTTTTCCAAAAAGTTGAACTATCATTACAGTAACTTATATCGATTATGAAAAATTCATTTGTTTCAATACAACTTAAGGCCGGACATCCGTTTTGCAAATACCGAATCTGTCAAATTACGTCGATAGATCATGCGCTTTCAGGCTATGCGCGAGATGCCATCTGAGTGTAAATGGAATAAAAATTACACTTTCGTCACATATTTACATATACGTTGCTAAAGCAGTAAGGTTTTGATAGAACGAGATGGTCATATATGTTCTTTGATTTCGAGCGTCAGCGGAATACCACCCAGAATAGCCAGGCATCCCCGCGGAACTATTGCCTATGTTAAAATATTTACTTATTTTAACTTTTGACAAATGCTCATATATTATTTTAATCAAATTAGTATTTTTCGTTAAGAATTGTAATAAACTTTCGACAAATTCTCGTATTTTATTTACGTCGAATTATTACTCAATGTATAGAATTTTAAAAACATATTAATAATTCTGAAATATTTTTCAAATCATAATGTATATCGTAATATTAAATAAATAACAATAGATTATAGATAGGCAACGTGCATGCGCACGTCACATACAGTCTGTATTTTGACTCATATGGAATCTTTAATTTTTGAAGCTATAATAATACTTGCAGATTGAAATAGTGACGCGTGTTCAAAGCTAAAAAGGATGAAACCATTCGACAAATTCATAAAAAACCTTATTATATTGGAGATATCAATTGCTATTGAGCGTATAATATAATAATAATTCATATAAATGTCAAATTTGGCATAGAAGTACCTTTAATAGTGAAATAAATGACAAGGAATATTCGGTTATATAAACACGTACAGCCTCTGCCGCGGCCATCGGCATTCCGATTTATGACATTGTCATTTTTTATACTTTAGAATGTTTATTTTAAAATAATAATTAACATGTTTTTAATAAAAATAAAGACTCAAAGTGCGGATATAATACAATATTTCGTTTAGAATCATCTTTTTATATGAATAAAAAGCATTTGAAAATCATCAAAAAACATAAAAGTTTCTTGCAGATTTAAAAATCTATAACTTTATTAATATTGAATATTTCTTAATTCTGTTTGTAAAGATTCTAGATAATTAAGTAAACTTTATAAATATAAAAAAATATATTATGTTTACATATAAATTTGAATTAAATCTTTGTTTTCCCTAGAACACTAAAAACGATTTTTTTGGCCCGGCCTGTCGATTAATGCTTATATTTTCTTAATTATTGTAAATACTGTTCAGTTTATTACTTTTATATGAAAACAAAGGTTCTATATAAGTTATCATATGCATTCTGATATAAATTAATAATAAAAGCCCACATTTTCGTAAAAAATGCCGAAATATGCATTTGCAGTGAATGTGCCGAATTCAGAAATATTGAAAAAAAATGCAAAATTTGATTTTGCATATCTCCATAACTATTGATATTAGGTCATGGTTGCTTGAACATTTTAGACTCATAACATAGACAGGAATCTACCGGCCAAGTTTTTGCTACTAGTTCTGGTACACCCGTATATAATTATCCTTCACATTTACCACTGGAATCTGCTTGATCCAGCATCGGCTCAATATATTATTTACAAGCTAGAGTCTATTAGAAAAATAATGGGAATACAAAATGGTTAAAATTTGTTATTTTAGACTTGGCTTTATCTAATCCTCACTGCCTGTTAAATTCTCATGTATTTCCATAACAAATTTACAATGCTTATTTTTGAGAAAAATGCGACAAATTATTTAAAAAAATAATACATGACCACAGCTATAGCAACCGATATCTTCGGAAAAAATAATCTTATTTGTGGGTAATCAATCCATCGTAGTATGTATAGATGTCAATCCATCTGCGGGTAGGGCATTTTAAAGAAAAGAAAGAGGAGACTGATTACCCGAGATTTTTTTGGGTGTTTTTGGCCACACCCTACCGGAGATTACCCAAGGGCCTAAAAAGGTAGAGTGATAATACTATTATTGCTTGTTATTTCACTAAATACTGAGTTATGTATTTATGAATATCCAATTAGTTGAGTCGAAAAAGCGATATCAAATTTTAAAAGCGATAAAAAATATGCAATCAACTTTAACTACAAGTTTTGTTGTCACCCACTTTTGTTTTTGATGAAGAATATTATTATTTCTGAAGCCGTTTGGTTAAATATGTGTATAAACTAAACTTGATTCAAATGAATAACCAAAATGTATTTTCCATAAATATTAAAAATACATGTATTTTCATTGATACAATTGATTCTAATAACCATTGAATATAATCATTAGCACTTACCTTAATATTTTTCAGACATACACATTTATATATTTAATTTCTTGATTTAGTTTAATATTGTACACAGTATGAGGGATATAAAAAAAGACAGCAATATCCAAAAAAATATTTTGAATGCAGTCACCGAGGATTACTAATTAAGAATGTACTAAATTATAGATTTTATATCTATCCCTCCCAAAACCATTTTCCTATCAATTTTATATCTATCCCTCCCAAAACCATATTTTCTATAAATTTATAGGCTATATTAACTATAAAATATCGAATTCATTACATTCTTAATGAGTAATTTTCAATGTCCACATTCAAAATTTTTTTTGGATATTGCTGCCTTTGCTTTTGTACCCCTCGCGTATTACGTTACGTTTCAAATATTACTAATTACAAACAATTATGGACATTAACATGCACCTAATTCAGATGATAATAGGTTTAAATTGAGATAATATGTTTAAATTTTAAATAATATGTTTAAATGCACCTAATTCAGATGATAATATGTTTAAATTGAGAAAAATCATTGTGATATCACATTACATATTGCAGTATCACATACGAAACTAAGGTTCAATATTTAATAAGGTAGGCAACCTTCTGCAGGATGACTATGAATATTAGACGAAAATTTGTGGAGCTTTAATATGATTCATATATTTTTGGCATTTTAAGGATTATTTTTATAATCTTCTATTGAATGGTAATTCTTCAATCTTGGAAACATAGATAAACAGATGGGTCAAAAGAAAAAGGAGGACATTGATAATTTGTTTATCTATGGCACACTGGGAGTGTGATATATCTGCAAGTTGCAGAGGGCTATGCACTTAAGAATCTTGAGGATCTGAATAAATCATTGTGTGGTCTAGAAAGGTGTTTTAATATAAACAACCAATACCAAACAATACATTGTTCTGAATTCAGATATTTTATTAAGTGCCTGTCGCCTTATTGAACTGAATAATTCAAAGTGAATAAATAAATAATAATAAAAACATAAAACTCTCAAAATATGAAACAATTTAATTAAAATACACCATTAAGAAGAAAAATAAATGTATGTGTAAATTGAAAACATTAAAAAAATAATGTCCGTTATTTATATTAATCCTTGTTTTTTCAGAACTCGCATTTGAGACAAAAATTGGAACGCTTAGAAAAAGAAAACAACACTTTGCGAGAACAATGTTCAAAATGTATGTGTAGACAGGACAGTAAATAGGACATAAAAATGTCCCCAACGATTACTGCACCTCTTGCACGCCTCATAGATAAAGACTATAATTCTATACAACACTGTGGTGGCCTATGACAATAGTGGTTAAATCATAAGTGAATACAGTCAGATTGTCGTAAATTATTGATTGTTCCACGTATTGTGTATTGTATTGATTATTTAATATAAAATAAAATACCATCATGCAAATTGATTTGTCTGTTATTCGATTACAGCAATCTGAAGAAACCATTTGATTATATTAGTAAATGAACATCATTATTCAAAATTAAATAATATCTACTGTACTGGTTTCCTTGGTATTGGCCTTGCTTGTAGAGAATTATAATAAAACTTTAACATGTCAAATCATGTTTTATAAATTATTTATACATCAAAAGTCTTCAGATCGCTGTAAAGATAGATATTCACATATGCTTTTTGAAATCCATGTGCTAAATAATATACAAATAATTAATTATCTATTATGAATGGCATTTCTATGTAGAAAGACTGAGTACTTTATGTAATGTTACAAGTTACAGCCCCAACTTCTCACATTGATTAAAATCCAATTTCATTTTTTATTATTGTATATGCTTTTATGGCAAACTGTGTTTAAATAAAATATTTATCCAAACATTGTGGGCAAATTATTTTTAGTGAACAGGAATTTCCTGCAATGGTATTTTCCTTTTCTCGAGATACACAAATCAAGTTTTAAAATAATCACTCAAATTATGTGAGATTTTGACAGAATATCTATTAAGAAGTCTTCTATTATTGTCACCATGTGTATTGTGAATCCATACTATTTATTGTTATTTTAAAAAATTGCCTTCAAAACATTTAAAGTGCAACCAGTAAATTTTATAAATTCATTATATTTTCAGAATTTTAAGATCTACTTGTATGTTTTAAATTGAAATTTATTATTAAGACATATAAAAATAAACAAACAAGTTAGAACCATTCTAAATACTTTTTATGAAAAATGAATCCCAGTTTTTCAAATGAGTTATTTTCATATCTGCATAATCAAATCGAATCTAATATAAGCATTCAAGCTAACACTTTTTACCACCACATTTTAGGAACCATACACATATACTCCAATCAGAATTATAATTATAAACTTTGATTTTTAAAAACCTTTAAGTTAAATTTCATTAATATTTATTTACTTTAAACATATAAGACATACATACACATGTATTTCAATTTTCCATCGTACAAAATTCTTTTTTTTTTTACATGTTCTAGGATCCACAGTCGGGATTAATGTCTTTTATTAGGAATTATAAAACTCGGGCTGGCTAGAACGAGTCCTTGTGCATTAATTTTATTTTAGCACTTAGATTACATATTTCATTTTCAGAAATTATAAGACTTTTTTAAGTGTTAGATCTCACATTTTATCCTTAACAATATGTCTGAATATATAGAGTAACTCACCATTAATATTTTATATATTATTTAGTTAGTGTACTTGTGGTAAAAATCCCGATAAATATTATATATTGTTTATGCATACTGAATAAATTATTGTCTCATCGTAATACGGTTGCACTTATATTAGTTATCATAATATTTTTTATATAAAAAATTGAAATCACTTCAGAAGAGAAAGATTTGTGTGTTAATTTGAAATGGTATGACAATATGTATTATTAATCTCAGGCCATTCAGAATCTTCTGTGTAGAATTTTAAGGTGTACTCTGCCGTGAGCACTTGACCTATGGCTAGAGAGATTGATGATGAATCCTGCTACGAAATTTTGGCTGAGTAAGTCTCATGCCACAGGTTAGAGCCCAAAGAAGTTTGCACAGAGGAGAAAGCTATCATTAAACATGCATAAAGTACCATTGTGCCACTTTGGAAGTAGAAAATATTGATGGAGTGCCATTCAGCTACCTTCCTTCCACCATGGAATCAATTATAAGAGGCATTTACTAGAGTCAAATTTTTTGATCAATGAACCCAAACAAGAAGAATGTACAGCACAATATACCTAGTTTAATATTTCTTTGTATGAAACAATCAAGAAAATGCTTTCAAACACCTACGCAACACTTTCTATTTGTTTTCCATATCGTGATCAGTATTTTGTCTCTCGGGTTGCTGATAACTATCTTATGACGTTTTGATGGACTGAAAAGTAATTTTTGTTGTATTCCTTGGGGAAACAACAAGGTTTGGTAAAACTACCAAATATTGTACTAAATGTGATTGCCGGAGTGAATCTATGTGTTTATAGGAGCCTGGGTTAATGAAATATTTGCTTTCATATGAATGTTATTTTTGCTTGTATATTACAGGCAATTAAGAGACTAAGGTGAGGTGATTTAGATTTGACCTACTATCCCGCCAATATAATTTTTAAAAAGCATATGTATTTGCTCACTGAAATTGCAATATAATTTTTTTATATTTACAATGTTAAAATATAACGAATTAGACTAAAACAAGTGACATGAATTTATATGAATTATACAAAATAAATTTCATAAAAAATGTTATTAAAATGTTATAACTTGTTCACACAGTTACCATTTTGTCACCTCCGAAATCAGATTGTTGATCTGTAAGCGAGGACGTTGTTTGTTTGGCAGCTTAATGTACATATGATATAGCAGTATAGAGAAAACATTTGTTAACAAATATTTAGTAGTAACATTTATGTAGATATAAGTAGGATTAAATATTGTTGAACAGTTGCACTTTGTGAAAAATGACTATTTTAGATTCAGGCAATGCCGAGTAGCCTTTTAGGCTTCCCTGCAATAGATGCATTTTTGAGCTTTGGAGGCTTTAAAAATGACGTTAGTCTGTGTATTGAGACGCTGCTGCCGTAAGCTGAGTTGCAAAGTGCAAATTTTAATGTTGGACCTGTTAAGTTTTGTGTTTAAATATAATATTTTTTCTATTGATAATGTTCCATGTTGAGCGGTTAAAATACCATTTACTCAAAAAATATAAAGTTTTGTAGCGGAGAGATGATGTCACTTTATGCTACAATAGAAATGAACGATGATGATGGAAGGATTTGTATATTCAGGGTACTTAAAACTTTTGGAAGCTTTCTGTCAAAAAGGCAAATTGGTAAAGTCATTCGCTACTTGGCGGTACCCACTATTTATCTGGGTTTGGTTGTTATCAAGAAACATGAAATGTTTACCTCTTCATATATTTTCAATTGTTAAGAATAATGTTGACAGTGTGAACTATAAATAAAGCCTATTTATTCTATCAAGATAAAATTTTAGATTAGAAATAGTTTGGTCCGTTTACAGTCTTGTATAATATTTTCGAATTGCTTTTAGTGTTAATTTAAAATAGAAAGTTTCGCTGTGTAAATTGTTTAAATTTTTATTGAACTTCTGTATAACATGTTTCACAAAAATATATTTTGATTGTTGATAATAGTGGCTTTGTTAGGTTCAATGAAAACTTTTGTAGATATCTGTGTGTTTTTAAGTCTTTGTTTAAATGTCAAGTTATTAAAACGTTTTAGTAAAAATCCAAATCTAATACTTTTGTCATGTAAAATTGTTCTTAATTGTATCAAAGACTTAAAAAGATACATTTCTGTAGAAAATAGCATGATGTGGTTCATACATTTGTATGTATTAGATGTAATATTCAGAAATGTTATGTGTTAAAGGTAGATGGTAAAGTTTATATTTTGTTTTATTTTATTAAATGTATAAATATTTTCCATTTGTTACTATTATGTTGTAGTGTTTCAAAATATGTATTACTATTCAACCGCTATTCAAATTGTTGGTTAAATAAAACATCTTTCTTATACTAGATATACAAAAAATATTTATTTCTATGTTTACTTTCGCAATAAGCGTTACATTATTGTATAGTATTCAGATAATTTATTTTAAAACTCATACTGGATATTATAACTTGGAAGTGAATGTTTCGTCTAGAGAATATGACGATCCTATTTGGGTATCGGAGCAGAAGTGCAGTCTCTCTTAATGATATTTTTGTTTTGTGCGTGAGACATTCTAGAACTCATTGTATGCTACTTATAACCGAAGTTGTGACATTTAAATGAGTCATTTCATACCCTAATTATGATTTGCAGAGTAACAAGTCTTAAGCAATATCCATACATAAGAGACCTGATTTCTCTTATTTTAAACAAAAGCCAACAATAGTATGTGTATAGTTTATGTAGGTATACATTAGACATTGTATTAAAAAAGTAATTAAGTGAAGTGAATGTAGAAAAGTTTTCAAATCAGTAATCTCTTATCAAGGTCACCTGCACTTTAAATTTTTTTTGAAAAATAAAACAGTTCTCATATATTTTTATACTAGATTATCATTGTTAAACACACCAACAATCTTACCATGAAGCTGATAGGCAGAAAGAATAAACCTAATGATGAGCTAAACCGTTATTTTAACTGTGATTTTGAGATTTGTATTAGATTAGTAAACCAAACTTTCAAACAAGCAGCACTTAAATCTCATTTTACTTATCATACCTAGTTACAATTTAGTATTAATCAGACCTCACTATTACAATAAAAGTTCAGCTCATCGCTGGAAAGATCTCCATACTTTTCTGCCCTGACATTTCCATTCTTGCCTCCTTCACTTTAACATTCCTACACATCTTCTCCTGTGAACTCGTTGATTGTTGTATTCAGTACATAGTAAAATTATTAAACAAATTTTTTGTTTGCTCTAAAAACAGATATTACGTAATATAAAGAAAATGATTATGATTATAAATTTAAATAGTTTTAATGAAGATTAAAAATTTAATATAATTTGGTTCTTTACGAGGAAAACATTTGCAACAAAATTATTATGGTATGTCTTTATATGTGTATACAAACAAGTATCTAACTTAGAACCAAAGATTAACAAATGTTGTCCCGTGAATAGTAAGAAAAGTAAGAATTAAAATAATTGTCAATAACTGAATAAAAGTAATAGTTACTGCAGGTCTGAAACAGTAACTAGTTTTAATGTAATAAAAAATTTGAATGCAAAATTTCAGTCCACTATCGAGAGAATGGCAAAATAAACACTGATAGATCAATAATTTTTTATATGGTTCCCGGTGGTCCAGAGCTTACTGTTATGTATTTTTATTTTATTTAACTAGAATTACTTTAAAAACAATTGGGCATTATGAGAGTTCTAGATAATGCACTTTTGCTATCGATATCCATTTCATTGAAAAAATATAGGGTGTGGCAGAGAAATAGGCACTATCAAATTGTTATTACTAGATATTTGCGTGGGGTAGAATTGCTTATTTTTTAACAAAGTACTTTAAATATAATAGGAATTACTAATCGTAGATGAGTGGATTGGTGCACAATATGCTTTCATTTCGGAAACCTCCAAGCATCCTCAGAGCAATTTCCATTTTTGTAGAATGCTTTTCTTACTGTGAAGGAATGTTATGCAATAGCCTACTGTTTTGTCAATTGTGTTCCACATGCTATAATGGTCGCAGGGTGTCTCATAACCAGTAGCAAATAATTTGGGAGGGTCTTTTTTATTAAATTTTCAATAGAAAACATTCTTTACACTTTGGGTGAAATGTCGACTGTAATGGAGATAACTGATATAAAAGTGTGCATTTGTTTTCCAATATTTCTGACTTATTTTTTGTAAAACGTTGAACCACAGTAACTAATATAGAATGTTACAAATTAATTCGCTTTAATACAAGTCAAGTAAAATGAAAAAAACCTTACAAAAAAATTTATTTCAAATATCTGCAAGATTTTTGATTGCCAGCAAAATTCCAAACCAAATTCCACTAAAGGCCCAAAATTTTCAGAATTTTTTGTGATTTTTCTTTTTACAAAAAAACCATGAAACCATGCGTATATTAAAAAAAACACCCACATTCATATTATTTTATCGTAAGTGTCGAAATGCAATGATTTTTTTTCATTTAAAAAAAAATAAATATTTTTTTCAAATCCGATAATCTTGCCAATGCAATATTATACGAAAAATAATTATTTATTTTTATTTGTTTATTAATGACAACACGACTATTATTATTTTATGCCTACCTAATAATCTTCTTCTGTGTGGTATATTTTGTTGCACGGCACAGCACACAACGAAACGTCGCACTCATAACATATAAACACTTTCACACACACACATATTTCAAATAAACGCAACATAATTGCATGTATTTTTGTTAATAAATCACTGTTTGTATTCAATTTTCATAAACCTACAAAAACCGACAAATATCGCAAAACGTATCATATATATTTGTGTATTTATATTTCCCTTGTGTGTGACCTTTAATGATGGAATATTTGAATTTCGATTGTATATTCGATCTAAAACTTTCCTATACGATTTTGACTGCAGAAAAACTTCTATTTCGATTGTTGATTTAAGCTTTAATTGGCGATGTTTTTGAGTTGAAAATAGAACGACAGGTCACCATGGGATTTCTTAACTGGGAAAAAATCACGTTTTTCAAATTCGATACGCGGCCATCAAGAATTCATTAATAACATTCCCGTCAGATATATGCGACGTGGCCTGTGGGGACGGTCGCGCTACGTCGCACGGGTGCGTCCTGGCCACAGGTTTATTTTAATAATTAAATAATAGTTTTACTAATTCAGAAATGAATGAAGAAGACTGCCCCAAAGTTTTTGGTACTAACTACAAGACACCCTGTATTGATAAACAATTGAAATAAAAAACAGTTCCATTTCCGTTACTTGCCACTTTCCCCGCCACACTCTGTATAATTATTGGAAATAATTTATGTAGGACCAATTTTTTGCAGTATTTTCTTTCTGAAAATTTGAATACAAAATGATATTATATTTAGCTAAAACGTAAAAAATTTGTCAAATTTATATCAGAGACCAAACCAGTAATCAGAAATCGGAGCATATTATTTATCTTTATATTTCACAATATTTTGCCTTACAATTTTACTCAGTTCATAGTTTATTGTCAACCATTAATATTAATATTTCATTCTAAATTGAAAATAAATAACAAGTTGCAACTAGTTGCGATAGAACAGTAATAATATTTAGTGATTACTAATTATTTATATTCTTTGATAGAACTTTTGTGAAAGAAAAACATCTAAAAACAATGTTACCACCACCTGCCATAAATTATTTCCACCCTATACACTATCGTTTGTAGGAATAAACAATTAAAAATGAACATAATACATATGTATTGATTAAAGTTAATATCAATAGTTCCATAATGTGGAAATTGTCACGTTAAATATGTATTCAAGTATAGTAGAAAATCTAATTACTATATATGGAGCCCACTTGGCAAAGGATGCCTTCTTTAATAGTTGTGCTAATAGATTCTAAAAATCTTAATTTCATAAATCAGTAGCAAAATACATAAATTTAGAAAGATCATTGAGATTATTTTAACTGTCTGTTAAATCAGACACCACAAAATGTTTCTATTTGTTTTTTCATACAATTTTAATTCCAATGTTTTTATCAATGAAGTTTAAATATTAATATTATCATTTGTTGGGCCGTCTGTCCTGATAATTCTAAAAACCGATTACTATTTTTATAACCATATGTATGGAACACCTTTTTAAAAAAATTTAAAAGCAGTATGAGTTTGTGAGATAAATTTTTAAATTTAATTTTGACCTTAAAAGTGATATTTCTCAATGGTTAAAGAAGAATAATATTACATTCAAGAACTTATTTCTTATTGTGTGTTGCAATTTTTTCAGAACAAAGTTCTGTGAAATTTAAAACCAAATTAATTAATCAACTAAAAAGACATTCAAAAAAATCAAATCCACAAAAAAATATTTGGCCGCTACCAGGATTCGAACCGTGGATCTCCTCCTATCCTGGATAGGAGGAGATCCGTGGTTCAAATCCCGGTAACAGCCAAATATTTTTTTGTGGATTTGATTTTTCTGAATGTCTTTCTAATTAATTAATAAAGAATAATATTATTTGATTTGATGTATATCATATGTGTTCTAAAATATAAAAATTAATTTTCAAAATCAACTGTCATTATTTTGTTCTCAATAGCCACATGCAATTTATATTATAAGAGTGGAAGGGAGCGGAAGGTCATTATTTTTATTTTTCGAAATGGAATATGATTCAGTCTGTGCAGTTTATTTATTCAGATGTATATATATCGACAGTGGAAAGGAAAAAAAAAGAAAAGGAAGGAAAGAAATTAAGTTATATATATATATAACTCAATTTTGGCCAAATTGTCGCTTGATCAATTTTTCCTTTCCACCGTTGATATGATTTCCATATTTACCTCAAATTGGCTACCGATTTTATGATACTCTGTATAAGTAATGGCAACGATCAATTACCTTATTTATCTTACCAATCGTAAAGTATAAATAGTTGAAATTTAATTTGATTATGTTTAAGGGAGTATTATATAGTTTTTAAAATAATTTTATTAATTATTTAAACAAATTTATTTCAGATAATGATAGATCTTAAGTTGTTTTTTCTTTGTTGTACTTTAGTTTTACTTGTTGTCGAATACAATTTTGCGTCTGGTTACAAAGTAAATCAACCATCCATGATACAAATATTGTTGATTAAAATTTTAAAAATTGTTATTCCCTAAAATTGTTAATTAATTGCTATGGGTCTTGTTTATCCTGTTGCATGTTAAATGAAAGATTGTTCACTTTTGAATGAAAAAACTGTGAAAGATATTTTCGTGCTATGGTTGTATTAATTGACCGTAGCCAAGATTACTCATTCCGCATTGTGGCATTTGGGTTTGATATTCTTTTAGAATAAATTATTTTCAGTTTGCCTGCTCTATAATTCAGAAAATAGACACAATACGGTAGATAATAAACATTGTATGAATTACTCAATAAAAGAGCAACCAAATTTAAAAAAATGGACAAATGTGTTGAAAGTAATGAATCATTCGTGATTAATAATATTGTTTATTGAAGAGTATATTGAATATTTATCAAAATTGTAAACAAATGTCAATGAAATCCAATATCAACATTATATTCTTATTCCAACCAAAACCCAAAGTGTCACAAAAAGTTTTGTTTAAAAATACCTATTTTCAGTTACCTGTTGATGTCATTAAATTTCAAAAGTTGTTTAATTTTTTAATAAATAATGATCATTTCTGAAAACATCTTTTATTTTCTTTATTTTTTTACCTTTAATCATTATTATTTTTCTGCAAGGCAGAAAGTGTGCAGTGTAAGATAATGGAAGTATGGAGGAGATAGAAATTTTTTGTTTTAGATGTAAAATAATTTTTAATATTTTTTTCTAATACAGTAGACATATTTAAAAAAAGTCAATTAATTTTATTATTCTAATCACAATTCTAGCTTGAATCCGTTGATCTAAATAGTTTAGGGTTTTGCATATGTATTGTGTTTTGCATTAAATAATTTTTATAATCTTCATATTTTCTTCTCTGAGATAGATTAGGTCACTATATATATATTCTTACATTTTTAAATTGCAATGATGATCATCTTATTTTTAACTGTAAAAAAATTTCATTTAGAGATTTCATACAAAATTATTATTGCATATTTTTTATGCATTGACTTTGTGGTTGGACATCAATTTGAGAAAACTAAAAAACTTTGTACAAACCATGCTGATAGTTATTAAACATCTACCGGTTTGGATAACGTACTGTATCTTCGTCAGGACGGACGCATAAATTACATTTGTGAGAGTCAAGTGTTAGGTGGGGTGTGGCCTCATTTGTGGTGGAGATGAAGGATGAAGTTAGTTTAACTTTATTTTTATTAGATTAGGTATTGAGAAAAATCCCTCAATACCAAACCTGATATTAACCAATTAAATTAATATTATGAAATAATATAAACAACCAATTAAATTTAACAAACATTATTTAATGTGTCACTGTCAAATTCCACCCTTCTCCTCCCTCCCCCACCAAAAACTTTATTTTCACAAATTTAATTTATGGAAGTTATTGTCAGTCTGTCTTGATGAAGATACAGTACGGAATCGAAGCCAGTAGATGTTTAAAAACAATCAGTGTGGCTTATACACAGTTTGTTAGTTTTCTCAATTGATCATACATAATTCTTTATTTGCGCTGTTAGCTCTGTATGTTATTAGAATGTATTTAATATATCTATATATATATTAGCGTATGTAATCTTTACTAACATGTTCTTTGCGTTATTGCATTTATGGTGCGTTATGAATTCTTCATTCATGAAATCAATACAAGCAACATAATGGATTTGTGGCAGGTTTTTGAATGTGCTGTACTAGCTACTGTGACCTTGATACTAGTATGTAGACGAAAAGAAGAAGAACGCCCACATGCTCTGCCCATCTTATATCAACCTCCCACCACTCCTGGCTTTGAACACCTCAAAACACCACAATTTTATTTAGGTATCATTATCATTTCAATTAAATATGTTCAATATATATACTCAATATCAATATAAGGATATTAAATATCAACTAACTATGTAACCATCAGGCTGTTTCTCTGCAGGGGTAGGGAGAGAGGATAGAATGCCATATTCTTCTACCTTTGCACACCAATTTTGCTTCGGCTACATTCTCATGCATGCTCTACGGTTGTTGAGGCTTTTAACAGGGCCATCTTCCAATATTTGCAGTATCTTGTCAGATCTTTCGTGGACGCCCTCTATTCCTGCTGCCTTCAACACTCGCCTCATATATTTTCTTAACCATCCTTTCCTCACTCGTACATTCCACATAACCAAACCATATCAGCGATCCTTTCTTTATTCTATCTACCTTTATCATTTAATATCATGTCTTTCAAATTGTGTTTAATTAAAAAAATATGTGTGTGCATTTTTGAAAGAAGAATGCATAATCATACCAGGGTGCAGTTACATATGCAGTGCTTTGATGCACGAGTTGTACCTAAACACATACATTGAAAAATAAAGCGACATGAAATACATATTACGTTTGCATGTTAAAATCTGAATGACATAATAATAATTGTGGTAGGAATGTTATGAGATACGTATTACATTCATTCCCTTTATACAAGTCAAATAAAATATTAAAAACCTTCCAACTGCAATTTGAATTTCTGCAGGGTTTTTATAATTTTTTTAAACTTATACTGAGACAAATGAATTATTCGTAATCAACTTACTTACTATAATGATAGTTTTGTAAAAAATGAGTCAGAAATATTTGAAAAAAATGCAAAATTTGATATTGCGTATCTCCATAACTATTGATTAGGTCATGGCTGCTTGAACATTTTCAACTTATAATCAAGGCAGAAATATAGTCCTGCGGTTTTTAATGTTTTACAAATATCCCTGTATATGTCAAATTTCGGAAAATATCTGGAAATATTCAGAAAATAAGAAAGTAAAATGAAAACGGCATTTACATTATATACCAATTAATTAATTAAACCAAAAATATTGGTCTTCAAAGTCAGTGTTATGTACCAAAGTAATGCTAAAACACTGACTGAAATAAATATGTGTGAATATGTATTATAAGGTTTTGTCATAGTCAATATCAAGCAGCCACCTTGGACAGGGAACGGGGATAGTGGAGAAGAATTTTATTCTTACATTTAAAATTAAAAATATAAAATTAAAATCAAAATGTTAAATTAAAATGAAAATATAAAATTAAAATATCAATTTTGTTGGCAATTTTAGAATTCTAAGCATTAAGTATGTCTTTTTTCTGCGTTCGCTCTCTTCCTTTTTTCTATCACGCTCCTTTTCAGTCATATGAGCATTCCAACTTTGACGTTGGTCTTCTAATATATTTGACACATTGCCTGGCATTCCAAGTCCACTCTGTTCTTCATTCATATTTCTGCGATTTTCATTCCTCTTCTCACGTTGCTGTTGATTTTCTTTTTTCCTTTCAATGTTGATCTCTATTCATATTTTAAATTCTTCGACTTGCATTCCTCCATTCACATTGTTAGAAAACTCTAGTGTCAAAATAATTGTAAATAAAGTTTTACATGTAGCGCACGTACTACGTGCAACATCATTTTTGAAGCAATTATGTTTATGTATATACAAATATGTAATAATAAAAAATGACTGATTTTTGTAATACATTTGTGTACATTTTATCTTGCTCCAATTGCATCTTTTAATAACTTATTATGTTTATTTTATATATCAAAGCATTTATGGATTTCCAAATCTAGATCATGAAATAATATATTCTGATCTAAGCACAGATAAATTGATCACATTGAATCAGTGATTTTTAAAGTAGCCTAAGTAAAAACTAAAAAAAGCTATTTAATTTGTATTGCACTAATTTATACTTTAATACATACTTTCTTTCAAAATAAATATTAGATATCAATCTAAGGTGGTAAAATAAAAAAGCTACCTACCTCGGAACAGATATTTCTATATATCTAGCGAGGTAGGTATTAGCCCCGAGACTTGCTACATATTATCATATACCTATACATATTTAACGTAATTACGTCATAAAATGTAGTACAAAGATATGTTGGTTCGTAACAAATATTTGGATGTTCTTAGGTTTTCATTGCTGTTCTAGGCCAAAAGATCCTATATGTATATCCTAAAATATCCCAGAAAATTTATGAATAATTGAATTTTTGCATTTCAAGTTTTCAAAGTTAATTGAAATAAAAGAGTCAAAATATCTCGGAAAAAAATTATTAATTATTACCATTTAAATAAATGTCTCATTCTTTATCAAGGGTTCATATACCTAGGTTCTGCTAAAAGCATGTTTGCATAATTTTTTCTAAAATAAATTATTGCTCATAGGAAGTATGTCTATTTCATATATGTATTAACACAAAAAATTTTCAATTCAACTTTATCATTTAAAAATACAATAATTGCATACATTAGAACCATTAGAATACATTAGAACCTCGTTAATTCGAAATTCTAGTGACCCAAAAAAAAATATTTCCAATCATATGGAAAATAGTAGGTGCAAGATCTGATGAGTAAGGTGGGTGACGGAAAGTTTCCATTTGTAGCTGTAATTTTTGTATCCTGTAATTTTTAAGACGGTTCATTATGCAATGTGTGGACGAGCGTTTGACAAATCTCAGTTGTTTGATAGCGAGCTTGTCCATCTGCAGGAATTGATGTGCTAGGGATCAAGAAGCTGAATTATATGTAATGAATTATATTCCACCATACAATCACAAGCAGTTTCTTTTGACTCAATTTGCATTTGGGACATTGTTTGGCTGCCTCCCCTGGGTCCAACCAATGCGATGAACATTTCCGATTACAGTACAGGATCCACTTTTCATCACAAGTACAATCTGATTCAGAATTCTCTCATTTATGTGCTGCAGACATAGCAATATCAAGGTAAAACAAACGGTGTGAAAACAAATTAATAAAAGAATTTTACCTTCCATTAAAATTCCTATTTTGTTTCCCTCGACGCCTGGAATCCAGGTAATCCCTACCTGGTGCATTATGAGTCATATGAAAGAAAAACCGTTGCGCGGACGAAACCAGAAACAGGGATACCAGCGGGAATAAATTGTCGCAAACAGGGAATCAGAGGGGGTAGGAACGCGTGTCTAGTGGCGAAACAGCAGGCTGTTCTCTCATAATGGATTCCAGGCGTCGAGGGAAACAAAATAGGAATTTTAATGGAAGGTAAAATTCTTTTATTTTGTGTTCCGTCTCGACGCCTGGAATCCATTATGAGAGATCTGTTTGTTATCACCTGGTGACCTAGTGGTTCGACGTTATATGTGACTGCCTATATTGGCGTAAAGAGAGATTGTAAATGAGCTCTGGAGGCATTGTTGCTTGGGGTTATCTACTATCTCTCTTTGGTAGAATTTTCGGAAGGTGATTTCACTCTGCCAGTTTCCCCTTGACAAGATCTCCTCTATCGGGTAGTTTTCCAGCCAATTCAACGAAGCCACAGCAGAACGAACACTTCCTGGCGTTGCTTCCACTCCAGCCTCTCTTAGGATTGACTTGATCAACCACCTATTATTGTCCGTGAAGCTGGCTTTACTTCACCTGCTGTCGTCACAAATAGTTCTTTCATGTCCGGCTTTCGTCTCGGCTGTGAGAGTGAGACCAGCTTTCGGATCCAAAACAAGGGGTTGATGTTCCTTTCATCCGATGCGCTCAACCTCCATCCCGATTGTTTGTGTCTTGCCGTGTCAGTCTTCGCTCCAAAGGCTGGCCATAGCGTGATGGAGTCTCCTTTGTCGATCAATCGGTCCGGGGTGACTCTGAGAAGTGTCAGATCTTGGACTCTTCGCCCAGATGCCATGATGAGTAGTATGGCCGTCCTCCTTGACACGTCATACAGGCTGTTCCTTGGCGGGTTTTCACGTAGCCACTCCACCACTACTCGGGGGTTCCAGATCGGGGGTCTCTCAGTGCATCCACCAGAAACCGAGATGGCTTTAAGGACGTGCCTGACGAGGAAGTTCGAGCTAATCTTATCTGCATCAAGAGCTGGGCCACAGAAGGATACGATTGCCGATTTGTGGACCAATATTGTTCGAGGGGCTAGCCCTTCGTGGATGAACAGGTTGGCCAGATATCTTGCCACTGTTGCAGGGGGACGGTTATGAGGTTGGACAGAATGCGTGGTACACCATCGCTGCCACCTATCCCAGGCCGGCTTGTAGGTGTTCAGCGTTGAGCCTCTCCAGCCAGATCTGAACAGCTGCTGTTCCTCCTGGCTCCAATCCGCTATAGCCTGTTCCCACCCACTGCTATTCTCCAAACTTCCAGTTGGAGGTCCTACACCCTCGGTGGGGGAAACCCTGTCGACGTATCGATCAGGACGCTCTTCAGATCTCTTACGCTTATTGGCCCTCCCTTTGCTCGTTGTTTGAGACCGGCCCTCCAGAATGTCTTCTCCCATCTTGGCACAACTAGGAGAATGGTGCCTCTTGCCAGGTTCAAGTGCGCCAGTACTCTTGGGATGAGATTCGGCGGCGGAAATACCCAGGCCCGCTCGTAATCCCAATGCTGACTGAATGCGTTGAGATAGGAGGCCGAGCAATCGGTTGAGTCTAGCGACACGTAGTTTGGCACCACATGGGCGGTGGCCGATGCGAAGAGGTCGATCTGAGGACGTCCCCATATTCGGAATATTTCCTCTATCGCTGGTTCCAGGAGGTGCCATTCCGGGAGTGGTGTCCCCCGTGAGAGTCGGTCCGCAATCCCGTTGTATCTCCCTGGAATGACTGCGCTGTCAGAGATATTTCCTGCTGGTCGATAAACTCTAGGAGGTCTCGAGTTATCTTCAGAAGGCCCAATGATCTTGTCCCCCCCTCCTTGTTGATGTAAGCCACTACTGTCTTGTTGTCTGTCTGCAGTAGGGTCTTCGTTCCTCTTAGCAGGTAAGCGTGATCCCTGATCACTGCGTAAACAGCGAAGGCTTCTTTCTGGTTGGAATGCCACCGCATCTGCTCTGGGGTCCACTGGCCTGATATCGTCTTGTCGTCCACCTGGCCGCCCCAACCTGCGTCCGCTGCGTCTGTAGTCAGGAAGTGGGAGAAGGGGGCTTCGTGTATTGGGCAGGACTCCCCTACGGCCTCCAACCACCACTCTAGGTCTTGCCGAACCGCGGCAGGAAGCTCCACTTGTCTGGATGGCTCGTGCCTCTGCAGCTGGCGGCTGAATCTCTGCAGTCTTCGGCAATGCAAACGACCCCGAGGGGTGGCGAAGTTTGCGAAGTTGAGTCTCCCCAAGAGGCCTAGAACCTGCTTGGGGGAGCAACTGCCGGCCTCGATCGGGCGGCGCAGTACTTGGCGAAGGCCAGAGCACTTGCGGTCCGAGAGGGAGTTCTGGTTGGCTTCTGAATCTCTGCAGTCTTCGGCAATGCAAACGACCCCGAGGGGTGGCGAAGTTTGCGAAGTTGAGTCTCCCCAAGAGGCCTAGAACCTGCTTGGGGGAGCAACTGCCGGCCTCGATCGGGCGGCGCAGTACTTGGCGAAGGCCAGAGCACCTGCGGTCCGAGAGGGATTTCTGGTTGGCTTCGGTGTCCCAAGTAATGCCCAGAAACTCCAGCTTTTGGGTAGGTATAAGGATACACTTGTCGCGGTTGATGCACCAACCCAGAGGCTGGAACAGATTGACCGTCTCTACTGCCTGGGTCGCTAGCAGGTCCCTTGACTGATTGGCCAGAAGGAAGTCGTCCAGGTAGACTACGGTCCTTATTCCTCTCTTCCGCAAGAGTCCCGCTAGCCAGTTTGACAGCGTTGCGAACATTCTCGGGGCTGATGACCGGCCAAAGGGCAGGCAGGTCATCTGG